>JARQOD010005674.1:0-46807 GCA_033576555.1 Oophaga sylvatica
ATATGGGTGTTTCCACTAGACAATCCATCAAACATGTTATTGAAGGATTTTTTTTTCTGACAACTTGTTCAGCTGTGCACAAACTATGTCAACCTGGTAGCTATACCCCAGTGGGTGTTGGGACAGTGTCATGTTGACTACAGTGCCCAGATGTTATGTAGGCGTCATGTCGCCATTGGACTCGGTGGCTGGTGTTCCTCCCTCGGCCGTTGGGAGGCACCAGACTCCTTTGGCTGGTGGTGCCGGTGATAGGAGGGCTATGTCCTCATGTGGTTCTGCTCCTTTGACGCCGGCCTCTGTCGCTAGGCATCGCCATGTTTCTCCTGTGGGTGATGTTGGTGACAGAGAAGGGGTCCCTGTGCAGGCGTCTGGTTGATGCAGGCTTCGCTCTTCTGTCAGAGGTGAAGTGGTTGGTGCCAGCCGTTTATCGCCTTCTGGCGTGGTTCTGTGGGCGGTCCGGATGAGGTCCTCAGGCTGTGAGCCTGTGAGAGGTAGCTGTGTCCAGGTCTGGCTCCAGGTATTTATGGACCCCGGGCGAAAGAGTCTCAGTGGGTCCCTTTAACACAGACCACGATTCATGATGCATCGATACGGCACAGAAATATGGGTATAGTACAATGCCAAAGATTTCACTTCTTCCATTACATGACTGATATCTATTGTAAATTATACAATAGCTCAAAAACCGCCAAATCCTCACAGTACAGACTGGACAGTACAGTCCTCCATACAATATTATGGGCACCACATAGTCCTCCATACAGTATTATGGGCCAAATATAATGCTCCATAAAGAATATTGGACCCCAAATAATGCTCCATACAAAATATGGAGCTCTCCTCTGAACTGTGTTGCGTTCTGCGTTGTTACGGCTCAGGAAAGGGCACTGTGGAAAGACTCCCCATGATTATCATTGCCTCCCCATCATAATCATTGCCTCCCCATTATCATCATTGCCTCCCATTATCATCATTGCCTCCCCATCATCATCACCTCCCATCATCTTTGCCTCCCCATCATCATCGCCTCCCCATCATCATCGCCTCCCCATCCTCATCATCATCGCCTCCCCATCATCATCACCTCCCATCATCATTGCCTCCCCATCATCATCGCCTCCCCATCATCATCGCCTCCCATTCTCATCATCATCTCCTCCCCATCATCATCGCCTCCCCATCCTCATCATCATCGCCTCCCCATCATCCTCCCGATCATCATTGCTTCCCCATCATCATGACGTCCCCATCATCATCGCCTCCCATCCTCATCATCATCGCCTCCCCATCATCATCGCCTCTCCATCATCATCGCCTCCCCATTCCCATCATCATTGCCTCTGGGCCCCGGCTCCTCACCACCATCACTGCCTCCCCCCACCACCATCACACATACAGCACCACACACAGACAGCACCGCAGCACTCTCTCACATAAACACACACCTCACCTGTGCGGCGTACGCGCTCTCTTTGACACAGCCGGCCACTGAATGATGAAGTCATTCAGCGGCGCTGCTGTGAGAGGAAGCGCCGGCGCCCTGCAGGTGCCCCCTGGAGCCCGGAGCTGTGGCAGCGGAGGCACGGGGAGAGGTGAGTATTGCGCCGGCTGCTGCCGGGGCCCTGAGCAAGCAGGGGGGCCCGGTGGTGGCGCTGGTACCGCTAACGGGCGCCGGGGTGCCCGACGGCAAGTGAGCCCCCCGCCTGCTCAGGGACCCGGCACTTGCCCGGGTATGCTGGGTGCTGACGCCGGCCCTGGCTGTGTCCATCAAATACTTTGGAGCCTGTCATGCAAGCTGCCAGATATAGTCTTGGTTTCCCCAGTGAACTAGTGTTTATTGCTGTTTTGACTCTGACCTTAGCCTGGATTTATGACCCTTCTACAGCCTGCCGATTTTGTACCTCTGCTCCCTCCCGGTTTGACTTTGACTCCTGATTACGCTTTCGGTTCTGTTTAATATTCCCTTCCTGGTGACCTTCCTGCTCCGGTCCGCTGCTCTCTTAGGCAGCTACCTCTTGGGCTCCACTGTAATTCCAGATCCCTGTACGGGGATAAAGGGTCTCGGGGTTTCTCGGGGTGCTGTCTTACCTGCAGCTCAGACTCGCAGCAGACGAACTTCACATTATATCTGGCCCAAACCATTTTTTATATATATCCAGAAAATATAAAAGCATTGCCTTACCTTTTCCCTGATTTTTTTTTTCCTTCCTCTCTTTCTTTGAGCTGATCTTGCTGCTAAAGCACCTGTGTCCTGCCTCATTACTCAGTCCTGGGGAGGATCACTCCATCATCTTGTACTAACATGCTGCACAAACCACAGTCTGGAGACCTCTGGGAAAACGCTGGACATCAGAAGTCTTCACTCCCTGGGTAGCTCTGGTCATGCCTGCCCAGGTGCCCAGGTATTGCCCGCTGATGCAGCCAAAGTCTTTTTACCTATTTCTTTGTCCTACCTTAAGAAATCTGTGTGTTTGGAGGCTTATGTAGATAGTGGCTCAGAAGGGAATTTCTTAGACTTCTTGGTAGCAAGGAATCTTGGCATACCACTGCTAGGCTTAATTCCCCCATTAAAACCACTGCGATTAATGGCACACCTATTGTCCAGGGTGGAGTTTGTCACTAAGGAAGTATCAATGTCAGTGGGATCATTACATGCTGAACATGTGTCATTTTTTGTTATCAATAATTTATCATCCGCAGTTATTCTGGGTATGCCATGGTTACGCAAACATAATCCAGTCATAGACTGGCACTTAGGTGATGTCGTGCGCTGGAGCCCAAAGTGTCAGGATAACTGTATATCACTATCAGTGAACCAAGTTAAGGTCACACCTCCCTTTGTACCTTAAGCGTTCAAAGATTATGAGGATGTCTTTTCTATATTGAAATCAGAGAAATTACCCCCTCACAGAGAGTACGATTGCCCCATAGACTTGATACCGGATTCTCATCTCCCAAAGGGGAGAATATTTAATCTCTCTGATCCAGAATGTCAGGCCATGATAGACTGCATAGCAGACAGTTTGCCAAAAGGGTTTATTAGACCATCCACCTCACCTGCGTCCGGGTTCTTTTTTTGTGGAAAAGAAAGATGGTGGTCTCAGACCTTGCATTGATTACCGTGAGTTAAACGCAATCACTGTGAAAAATTAGTATCCGTTTCCACTCATCCCTGATCTTTATAATCAGCTGTTGGGAGCCTGTTGGTTTACTAAACTACTTGACCTCCGAGGAGCATATAACCTTGTCCTTATAAGAAAGGGAGATGAGTGGAAGACCGCGTTTAACACACCCCTTCGCCTCTTTGAGTATCTCGTAATGATGTTCGGGCTCAGTAATGCACCTGCAGTGTTTCAGAATTTTGTAAATGAGATTTTCAGAGACATCAGTGGTGTATATGTGGTCGTGTATTTGGATGACATCTTGATTTATTTTTCTTACCTTATGACGCACGTCCAACATGTCTGTTCTGTCCTCCAGAGACTTAGAGAACGTTCTTTATTCGCCAAACCAGAAAAATGTGTCTTCATGACCAAGGAGATACAGTTTTTGGGGTATATTTTGTCAGCTAAAGGGTTTCACATGGATCCTTCTAAAATCCAACCCATTAAGGAATGGGTACAACCCAAGTCTCTAAAGGCACTGCAGCAATTTCTGGATTTCGCTAACTATTATCGCAAATTCATTAAAGGTTTTTCCGAGATAGCCAAACCACTCACTGATTTGACTTGGAAAGGGGCGGATGTGGTTAACTGGAAGCCTGAAGCACTTTATGCGTTTTCTACATTACAGGAATGTTTCTCCTCTAACCCGATATTGGTTCAGCCTGATCTTGACCGCCCCTTTATTGTAGAGGTAGATGCCTCTGAAGTTGGAGTAGGAGCAGTGCTATCGCAAGGCACTGCATCCCTCACTCAACTTCGTCCATGTGCCTTTTTTTCCCTAAAATTCACTTCCTCCGAGAGGAATTATGATATAGGTAATCGGGAATTGTTGGCAATCAAATGGGCCTTCAAGGAATGACGCCACTTCCTCGAGGGTGCCAAACAAAAGATCACCGTAATTACTGACCACAAGAACCTGACCTATATGGAGTCAGCTAAAAAACTGAATCCTAGACAGGCAAGGTGGGCCTTGTTTTTCTCCAGATTTGATTTTGTTATCACTTTCCAACCGGGTACTAAAAATGTAAGGGCCAATGCCCTTTCTCGATTTTATTGCCCCTCACAGATCGAGGACTCTGAACCGACTCCAATATTAGCCAACGGGATTGTTGTTTCGGCTGTGTCTTTGGATCTTTTGGAAGAGATCCGTAGATCCCCAGAACAAGCCCTTGACACTAGAGTTGAGTAAACAGGTCGGTCAGATTAAAAAAAAAACAACTTTAGCCAAAGTCGGGTTTCGCCGAGCGAAACCCGACCATAGCGTGAGGTCGGCCATGCGTTCGGCGACCCGAGCACCAAAGTCGGTTTTCCCATAAAGCTTGAAGTGCCTTTTCTCAGCCAATGAGCAAGAACGCAGACTGTGGGCAATGCGATGACATGGGCAGCGGCCAGCACCATCTTAGAGAAGGGCATTGCAGTGATTGGCTTGCTTTGTGTGGCGTCACAGTGCCCATAAAAGCCCTCACCGCCGAATGCCATGTTTCTTCTGCCGATCTTAGCATAGGGAGAGGTTGCTGGCGCTGGTTCTCAGTAGGGAGAGCGTTAGGCAGTAAAAAAAAATAATTCTGTGCTACTCTTTCCTTGCCCCGGAAATGACTGCTTGCCTTGGACGGCTTCCGGGGCAAGGAATGAGTAGCGCATGCGCTGTACTGATTATATGCTTTGCCCACTGCTGGGCAAAGCACACTGCGCATGTGCCGGGCCGAATTTGAATTGCGCAATTGCGGGAAGCCGAACGCCATCTGTGGGATTCACAGACGACGATACGCAACTGATGCCGAGGAGCGGATGGGGAGAGAGAGAGAAAATGCCGCCCTCCTGACCACCGTGATTGACAGCGCAAAAAGCGAAGTTTACAAAGGTATTTTGATATGAAAACGAGGGTATCAGGGATATGTGATACCTACCGTTAGCTTTGTTATGGGATGCACTATTCAGCCATATCTTTATCTGATATGGCAATATTGGGGTGACAGATTCCCTTTAATTTTTTTTCTGCACAGTTACTGAGAGTTAATTTTTTCCCACACCGTATAGAGCTGTACGCTCCTCACACTACCGTGTACCGGCTGGTATCGCGGACAAATACATGCTGACTATCTGTGTGTGACTCCGGAAATATATACAGAGATTTCAATTTTCCCCAAAACCGTATACAGCTGGTATCTTCTGATACAGTACCGTTTTTCTGCCTTGTGTATTACGGTCAAATCTATACTGAGAGAGCGTCTGTGTGTTACTCCTCAAATATATAGAGAGATTTAAAATTACCCCAACATTGTATACAGCTGTACGCTACTGATACAGTACAATTTTTATGCTTTTCATATTGTGGTCTACTCCATACTGAGCCTGTGAGCGTCTATCTTTTACTCCAGAAATATATACGGAGATTTAAAATTACCCCAACACTGTATACAGCTATACGTTACTGATACAGTGCACTCTTTCTGCTTTTCATATTGTGGTGTAATCAAAACTGAGCCTGTAAGCGTGTGTTACTCCTGAAATATATACGGAGATTTCAAATTACCCCAACACTGTATACAGCTGTACGCTACTGATACAGTACACTTTTTATGCTTTTCACATTCTGGTCTACTCCAAACTGAACCTGTGACCGCGTGTGTTACTCCTGAAATATATACGGAGATTTAAAATTACCCCAACATTGTATACAGCTGTACGCTACTGAGACAGTACACTTTTTCTCCTTTTCATATTGTGGTGTAATCCATACTGAGCCTGTGAGCATGTATGTGTTACTCCTGAAATACATACGGAGATTTGAAATTACCCCAAACTGTATACAGCTGTACGTTACTGATACAGTACAATTTTTGTTGGGTTTTCATATTCTGGTCCACTCCATACTGAGCCTGTGAGCATCTGCCTGTTATTCCGGAATTATATATGGAGATTTAAAATTACCCCAACACTGTATATAGCTGTACAGTTACTGATACAGTACACTTTTTCTGCTTTTCATATTGTGGTATAATTCTCACTGAGCCTGTGAGCGTGCATGTTACTCCTGAAACATGTACGGAGATTTCAAAGTACCCCAACACTGTATACAGCTGTACACTACTGATACAGTACACTTTTTATGCTTTTCATATTCTGGTCTACTCCATACTGAGCCTGTGAGCGTCTGTCTGTTATTCTGGAAATATATACGGAGATTTCAAGTTACCCCAACACTGTATACATCTGTACGCTACTGATACAGTACACTTTTTCTGCTTTTCATATTGTGGTATAATCCATACTAAGCCTGTGAGCGTGTGTGTTACTCCTGAAATATATACGGAGATTTCAATTACTCCAACACACAGCTGTACGCTACTGATACAGTACACTTTTTATGCTTTTCATAATCTGGTCTACTCCATATTGAGCCTGTGAGAGTCTGTCTGTTACTCCTGAAATATATACGGAGATTTAAAAATACCCCAACACTGTATACAGCTGTACGTTACTGATACAGTACATTTTTTCTGCGTTTCATGTTGTGGTGTAATCCATACTGAGCCTGTGAGCGTGTGTGTTACTCCTGAAATATATATGGAGATTTCAAATTACCCCAACACTGTATACATCTGTACGCTACTGATACAGTACACTTTTTATGCTTTTCATATTCTAGTCTACTCCATACTGAGCCTGTGAACTTGTATGTTACTCCTGAAATATATACGGAGATTTAAAATTACCCCAACACTGTATACAGCTGTACGCTACTGATACAGTACAAGTTTTGTGCTGTTCATATTCTGGTCTACTCCATACTGAGCCTGTGAGCGTCTGTCTGTTATTCCGGAATTATATACGGAGATTTAAAATTACCTCAACACTGTATACAGCTGTACGTTACTGATACAGTACACTTTTTCTGCTTTTCATATTGTTGTGTAATTCATACTGAGCCTGTGAGCGTGTGTGTTACTCCTGAAATATGTACGGAGATTTCAAATTACCCCAACACTGTATACAGCTGTACACTACTGATACAGTACACTTTTTATGCTTTTCATATTCTTGTCTACTCCATACTGAGCCTGTGATCGTCTGTCTGTTACTCCGGAAATATATACGGAGATTTAAAATTACCCCAACACTGTATACAGCTGTACGTTACTGATACCGTACACTTTTTCTGCTTTTCATATTGTGGTGTAATCCAAACTGAGCCTGTGAGCATGTGTGTTACTCCTGAAATATATACGGAGATTTCAAATTACCCCAACGCTGTATAAATCTGTATGTTACTGATACAGTACACTTTTTATGCTTTTCATATTCTTGTCTACTCCATAATGAGCCTGTGAGCGTGTGTGTTACTCATGAAATATATACGGAGATTTAAAATTACCCCAACAATGCATACATCTGTACGCTACTGATACAGTACAATTTTTATGCTTTTCATATTCTGGTCTTCTCCATACTGAGCCTATGAGCGTCTGTCTGTTATTCCGGAAATATATACGGAGATTTAAAATTACCCCAACACTGTAAACAGCTGTATGTTAATGATACAGTACACTTTTTCTGCTTTTCATATTGTGGTATAATCCATACTGAGCCTGTGAGCGTGTGTGTTACTCCTGAAATATATACGGAGATTTAAAATTACCTCAACACTGTATACAGCTATACGCTACTGATACAGTACACTTTTTATGCTTTTCATATTCTGGTCCACACCATACTGAGCATGTGAGCGTGTGTGTTACTCATGAAATATATACGGGGATTTAAAATTACTCCAGCACTGTATACAGCTGTACGCTACTGATACAGTACACTTTTTCTGCTTTTCATATTCTGGTCTACTCCATACTGAGCCTGTGAGCGTCTCTCTGTTACTCCTGAAATACATACAGAGATTTCAAATTACCCCAACACTGTATACAGCTGTACGCTACTGATACAGTACACTTTTTATGCTTTTCATATTCTGGTCTACTCCATACTGAGCCTGAGAGCGTCTGTTATTCCTGAAATATATACGGAGATTTCAAGTTACGCCAACACTGTATACATCTGTACGCTACTGATACAGTACACTTTTTCTGCTTTTCATATTGTGGTATAATCCATACTGAGCCTGTGAGCGTGTGTGTTACTCCTGAAATATGTATGGAGATTTCAAATTACCCCAACACTGTATACAGCTGTATGCTACTGATACAGTACACTTTTTATGCTTTTCATATTCTGGTCTACTCCAAACTGAGCCTGTGACCGTGTGTGTTACTCCTGAAATATATACGGAGATTTAAAATTAACCCAACACTGTATACAGCTGTACGCTACTGATACAGTATACTTTTTCTCCTTTTCATATCGTGGTGTAATCCATACTGAGCCTGTGAGCATGTGTGTGTTACTCCTGAAATATATACGGAGATTTCAAAATACTCCAACACACAGCTGTACGCTACTGATACAGTACACTTTTTATGCTATTCATAATCTGGTCCACTCCATATTGAGCCTGTGAGTGTCTGTCTTTTACTCCTGAAATATATACGGAGATTTAAAATTACCCCAACACTGTATACAGCTGTACGTTACTGATACAGTACACTTTTCTGCTTTTCATATTTTTGTGTAATCCATACTGAGCCTGTGAGCGTGTGTGTTACTCCTGAAATATGTATGGAGATTTCAACTGACCCCAACACTGTATACAGCTGTAAACTACTGATACAGTACAGTTATGGCCAAAAGTTTTGAGAATGACACAAATATTATATTTTCACATGATCTGCTGCCCCTGGTTTTTATGTGTGTTTGACAGATGTTTTTATCACAGACAGAAATATAATAATTGCAAACATATGAGTAACAAAAGCTTATATTGACAGTTGGAATGAGTTAATGCAGCAAGTCAATATTTGCAGTGTTGACCCTTCTTCTTCAGGACCTCTGCAATTCTCCCTGGCATGCTCTCAATCAACTTCTGGACCAAATCCTGACTGATAGCAGTCCATTCTTGCACAATCAATGCTTTCATTTTGTCAGAATTTTTAGGTTTTTGTTTGTCCACCCGTCTCTTGATGATTGACCACAAGTTCTCAATGGGATTAAGATCTGGGGAGTTTCCAGGCCATGGACCCAAAATCTCTATGTTTTGTTCCCTGAGCCATTTAGTTATCACCTTTGCTTTATGGCAAGGTGCTCCATCATGCTGGAAAAGGCATTGTTGATCGCCAAACTGCTCCTGGAGGGTTAGGAGAAGTTGCTCTTGGAGGACATTCTGGTACCATTCTTTATTCATGGCTGTGTTTTTAGGCAAGACTGTGAGAGAGCCGATTACCTTGGCTGAGAAGCAACCCACACATGAATGGTTTCAGGATGCTTAACAGTTGGCATAAGACAAGACTGGTGGTAGCGCTTACCTTGTCTTCTCCGAATGAGGCATTTTCCTGATGTCCCAAACAATCGAAAAGGGGATTCGTCAGAGAAAATAACTTTACCCCAGTCCTCAGCAGTCCACTGCCTGTACCTTTTGCAGAATATCAGTCTGTCCATGATGTTTTTTCTGGAGAGAAGTGGCTTCTTTGCTGCCCTCCTTGAGACCAGGCCTTGCTCCAAGAGTCTCCGCCTCACAGTGCATGCAGATGCACTCACACCTGCCTGCTGCCATTCCTGAGCAAGCTCTGCACTGCTGGTAGCCCGATCCCACAGCTGAAACACTTTTAAGAGACGGTCCTGGCGCTTGCTGGTCTTTCTTGGGCACCCTGAAGCCTTTTTGGCAACAATGGAACCTCTCTCTTTGAAGTTCTTGATGATGCGATAGATTGTTGACTGAGGTGCAATCTTTCTAGCTGCGATACTCTTCCCTGTTAGGCCATTTTTGTGCATTGCAATGATGACTGCACGTGTTTCTTTAGAGATAACCATGGTTAACAGAAGAGAAACAATGATGCCAAGCACCAGACTCCTTTCAAAGTGTCCAGTGGTGTCATTCTTACTTAATCATGACAGATTGATCTCCAGCCATGTCCTCATCAACACCCACACCTGTGTTAATGGAGCAATTACTGAAAAGAGGTTAGCTGGTCCTTTTAAGGCAGGGCTGCAATGATGTTGAAATGTGTTTTGGGGGATAAAGTTCATTTTCTAGCCAAATATTGACTTTGCAAGTAATTGCTGTTAAGCTGATCACTCTTTATAAGATTCTGGAGTATATGCAAATTGCCATTAGAAAAAGTGAAGCATTAGACTTTGTAAAAATTAATATTTGTGTCATTCTCAAAACTTTTGGCCATGACTGTACACTTTTTATGCTTTTCATATTCTTGTCTACTCCATACTGAGCCTGTGAGCGTCTGTCTGTTACTCCGGAAATATATATGGAGATTTAAAATTACCCCAACACTGTAAACAGCTGTATGTTACTGATACAGTATACTTTTTCTGCTTTTCATATTGTGGTATAATCCATACTGAGCCTGTGAGCGTGTGTGTTACTCCTGAAATATATACGGAGACTTAAAATTACCTCAACACTGTAAACAGCTGTATGCTACTGATACAGTACACTTTTTATACACCATACTGAGCATGTGAGCGTGTGTGTTACTCATGAAATATATACGGGGATTTAAAATTACCCCAGCACTGTATACAGCTGTACGCTACTGATACAGTACACTTTTTTTGCTTTTCATATTCTGATCTTCTCCATACTGAGCCTGTGAGCGTCTGTCTGTTATTCCGGAAATATGTACGGAGATTTAAAATTACCCCAACATTGTATAGAGCTGTACGTTACTGACACAGTACATTTTTTCTGCTTTTCATATTGTGGTGTAATCCATACTGAGCCTGTGAGTGTGTGTGTTACTCCAGAAATATGTACGGAGATTTCAAATTTCCCCAACACTGTATACAGCTGTATTCTACTGATACAGTACACTTTTTATGCTTTTCATATTCTTGTCTACTCCATACTGAGCCTGTGAGCGTCTGTCTGTTACTCCGGAAATATGTACGGAGATTTAAAATTACCCCAACACTGTATACTGCTATATGTTACTGATACAGTACACTTTTTCGGCTTTTCATATTGTGGTGTAATTCATACTGAGCCTCTGAGCGTGTGTGTTACTCATGAAATATATGTGGAGATTTCAAATTAACCCAACACTGTATACAGCTGTACGCTACTGATACAGTACACTTTTTATGCTTTTTATTTTCTCGTCTACTCCATACTGAGCCTGTGAGAGTCTGTCTGTTACTCCTGAAATATATACGGAGATTTAAAAATACCCCAACACTCTATACAGCTGTACGTTACTGATACAGTAAATTTTTTTCTGCGTTTCATATTGTGGTGTAATCCTGTCACGCTGTCTAATGATATGACTACAATGTCAGTAAACTATTTATACAGGAACCACACTCTATACAACATATAGTTTAGCAACATCAGAATGTAAGTATAAAATAGATTTACCTGACACAATATCAGCAGAACTTAGGGTTAATCTTGAGGACTTGATGAGCTGTAACAGGAAAGAGGAGGACCGGGGTCTAACCTGACCCTACACTGGGGTCCTAACTAATCCCTTACCTTGGAGGTACTGATAATGGTTCAGAGGTCCAAGTCTCCAGCCTAACCCTGTCTCCTATCAGACCCTGAACCCTGTAATCAGTCCTAAGAAGGATCCTGATTACCACCAAAGGGATAGGGGCTGATCTCAGCTAAATACACAGATTAGACATATAAGACAGACAGGATAGCACTCACTTGCATACACACTCAAACACCGAAGGAACATAAATGGTCTGGGAAATAAACTCTAAGCAAGTTAAGCTTAAAACAACTTAGGAGCTCTCAACTAGAGTCTATACAGATTCATTCCTATCTGTGGTCTGCATGAAGGGTTTCACTGGCAACTCCCAAAGCAGACAACCAGAAACTTAAAGGAAACCAATCAACAAATAATCAATTGCAGCCGGGAGAAACTGCACCCAGTCCCAGCACCGAGCACAGACAGAATTAACTCCCTAGCTGCCAAACACAAAGAAACAGCAACTCAGCTGTGAGAAGTCAAAATGTGCAACCGCGACGATCTTCGTGGCAATGCACACATGACAGTACCCCCCCTTCTACGAGGGGCCTCCGGACCCTCAGGGCCAGGCCTGTCCGGGTGAGTTCTGTGGAAGGTCCGAACCAAACGATCTGCGTTAACATCAGACGCAGGGACCCACGTCCTCTCCTCCGGACCATACCCCTTCCAATGCACCAAGTACTGAAGGGACCGGCGATTGAGGCGAGAGTCAATGATTTTTGATACTTGAAATTCCAAGTTACCATTGACCAACACTGGAGGAGGAGGTAGAGGTGACGGTATGACTGGTGCCACATACCTTTTAAGTAATGACTTGTGGAACACATTATGAATTTTAAAAGTAGAAGGGAGTTCCAGACGAAATGCCACAGGATTAATTATGGAACTGATCCTGTACGGCCCGATGAATCTGGGACCCAGTTTCCAGGAGGGCACTTTAAGTTTTATATTCCTGGTAGACAACCATACCAGATCGTTCACATTCAGATCTGGACCAGAAACTCTCCTCCTATCAGCCATACGTTTGTAACGGTTCCCCATCGTACTCAAATTATTCAATACACCTCGCCACACAGAAGCAAGTGACGATGAGAAACGCTCCTCCTCAGGAACCCCAGGAGGACCCCCCCCATTGAAAGTACAAAACTGGGGATGAAAACCATATGCCCCAAAAAATGGGGACTTACCAGTGGACTCGCTCCGCCTGTTGTTAAGAGCGAACTCTGCCAGAGGCAAGAAAGATGACCAGTCCTCCTGGTTCTCCGAGACAAAACACCGGAGATATGTCTCTAAACTCTGATTCAGACGCTCTGTCTGACCATTGGTCTGTGGATGAAAAGCCGAGGAAAACGACAATTGCATCCCCCGACGTAAACAAAATGCCCTCCAAAATTTGGACACAAACTGAGACCCCCTATCTGACACCACATCAGAAGGCAACCCATGAAGTCTCACGATCTCCCTAATGAACACCTGCGCCAGAGTTTTAGCATTAGGGAGTGCAGGAAGAGCAACGAAATGTGCCATCTTAGGCCTCTTTCACACATCCGGCGGGCGCCTGAACGGCGCCCCCGGCATTTTACCACAGCGCCGCATGTGAAAAGCTTTCACACTTCCGGCGCCCAAAATGCGGTTTTTTGCCGGATGGTTTCTGATGCTTGGAGAGATAAGAAACCATCCGGCAAAAAAAAAAAAACGTTACATGCAGCGTTTTTTCCGGACGCCGCAATGTACATTTGCGCCGCATCCGGACAAAACCGCATGCAACGCATTGACATGCGGCGCCATGCGGCGCTAATGCATGTCAATGCGAAAAAAGCCGCATGCGGCGCATCAGATTTTCAGATGCGGCGCTGTGGGAAAATGCCGGGGGCGCCGCAAGGGGAAAAACGGATGTGTGAAACTAGCCTTACTGAACCTGTCAACAACCACCAGTATGACAGTATTCCCTGACGACGGAGGAAGATCCGTAATGAAGTCCATAGATAAATGAGTCCATGGACGCTCCGGAAGTTTCAAGGGTAAAAGGGTCCCAGATGGACGGGTATGAGGAGTTTTAGAGCGAGCACAAACCCCACAGGACGCGACAAAAGTTATAACATCTTTATTAGCGTTAGGCCACCAAAATCGGCGAGAAAGGAGATCTAAAGTAGCCTTACTCCCTGGATGTCCTGCTAAAGCAGAATTATGATGTGCCTCAATAACCTTTTGTCTCAACTGATTCGGGACAAACAGTCTCCCTGGAGGTCCTGCAGGGGCGTCCCCCTGGGCCTCTAACACCTCCTCCTCAAGCTCAGAACATACAGCCGACACTACCACCCCCTCCTGAAGGATAGGAATCGGGTCATCCATTTTCCCGGCCCCTGGGAAACTGCGAGACAAAGCATCAGCCTTTACATTCTTAGACCCCGGACGATAAGTGACGACAAAATTAAACCTGGTAAAAAACAACGACCATCGAGCTTGTCTGGAATTCAGACGCTTAGCGGATTCTAAATACAGCAGGTTCTTGTGATCAGTAATAACGGTGACCGGGTGGACTGCCCCCTCCAAAAAGTGACGCCATTCTTCAAAAGCCAATTTAATGGCCAAAAGTTCCCTATTGCCGATATTATAATTCCTTTCGGCGGACGACAATTTCTTTGAAAAGAAAGCGCACGGATGCCATTTACCAGGGGACGGACCCTGGGACAATATAGCACCCACCCCTACGTCAGACGCGTCCACCTCCACAATGAACGGCAGAGATACATCCGGTTGGATGAGAACGGGTGCCGAAGCAAAACATCTCTTTAAAGAGGAAAAGGCTTGGCAAGCTTTGTCCGACCACCTAGAAAAATCCGTCCCTTTTCTCGTCATGTCAGTGAGAGGTTTGACGACAGACGAGAAATTACA
Source organism: Oophaga sylvatica (assembly GCA_033576555.1). Taxonomy (NCBI): domain Eukaryota; kingdom Metazoa; phylum Chordata; class Amphibia; order Anura; family Dendrobatidae; genus Oophaga; species Oophaga sylvatica. The sequence continues at coordinate 14,654 of JARQOD010005674.1, forward strand.
AATAAATTTCCGGTAGTAATTAGCAAACCCCAAAAAACGCTGCAGAGCCTTAAGATCCCCTGGCTGATCCCATTCAAGCACTGCTCTCACCTTTTCAGGGTCCATACGGAAACCGGAGGCTGACACCAAAAAACCCAAAAACTGAAGTTCCTGTACGGCAAAAACACACTTCTCCAGTTTGGCGTATAGTTTATTGTCTCGCAACATCTGCAACACCTGTCTCACATGCTCCTGGTGAGACACAAGATCTGGCGAGTAAATTAAAATGTCATCCAAATATACGACCACAAACACCCCCACAAGGTGACGAAAAATGTCATTAACAAAATGTTGGAATACTGCTGGTGCAGTTGTCAGACCAAAAGGCATAACCAGGTTTTCATAATGTCCCTCCGGCGTGTTAAACGCCGTTTTCCACTCATCCCCCTCTTTTATTCTAATCAGATTATACGCCCCCCTGAGATCCAATTTAGAGAACCATTTGGCGCCAACAATTTGATTGAAGAGATCAGGAATAAGAGGGAGTGGATACGGATCTCGAACAGTAATCCGATTAAGTTCGCGGAAATCCAAGCAAGGGCGTAGGCCTCCATCTTTTTTCTTCACAAAGAAGAACCCCGCGGCTACAGGGGAAGATGAAGGTCTAATATGCCCTTTGGCCAGACTTTCGGAAATATAATCTTTCATAGCCTGTCTTTCAGGACCAGAAAGATTATACAACCTAGCTTTAGGTAACTTAGCATCAGGAAGAAGATTAATAGAGCAGTCATACACACGATGAGGAGGCAACTCCCGCCACCCCTCCTCAGAAAAAACATCCCCAAAATCCTCCAAAAAAGGAGGCAATGTACTAGGTACGACCGCACTGATGACTGTGTTCATGCAGTTGCTTTTGCAAAACTCACCCCATTGGCTTATCTCTCTGGACTGCCAATTAATTACAGGGTTATGTTTAACCAGCCAAGGAAGTCCCAAAACAATGGGAGTAGGTAGACCCTCCAACACATAACAAGATAATTGTTCCCTATGTATTGCCCCTACCCGAAGGTCAATGTTATGAACCTCATGAACAAAGCTACCTTGGCCGAGAGGCCTGGCGTCAATGGAAAAAATAGGGATCGGTTTGACCAATACACTCAGATGCATACCTTGAGCCTGAGCAAACTGAGCGTCAACCAGATTGGCGCCGGAACCACTATCCAGAAGAACAGACAATCTCTTCACTCTAGTACCAAACACCACCTCCACTGGTACAAGGAACTGAGAAGAACCGGCGGATGAAATACATACTCCCAGGTTGTCATCCACCACACAACTTGGGATTAGCAGTTTTCCGGCGACTTTTTACTTAACAAGACACGGGATGGACATTCTCCAACAAAATGTCCATCTTTCCCGCAGAAAAAACACCTTCTAGTCCTGCGGCGTGCCGCCAATCCCCTACTACGAAAAGATGTCCCTCCCAACTGCATAGGCTCATCCGAACAGACAAGGGGAACCTCAACATAAGGGACTTTAGTAGTAGGTGGAGTAACAACAGGGAGTGGAGTTACCTCACCCCTCTCCCGAAGCCGTCTATCAGTACGGATAGCTAGGGCCATAGCAGCCTCCAGAGAAGGAGGAGACTCATACTGAGCCAAAACATCTTTTAATTTGTCAGAAAGCCCATGACAAAACTGTCTCCTAAGAGCTGGGTCATTCCACTGAGTATCCGTGGCCCATCTACGAAACTCAGAAGCAAATTCCTCCGCAGGACGATCTCCCTGCTGTATCTTACGTAATTTAGTCTCAGCAAGAGAGACCCGATCTGGGTCATCATATACCAATCCCAGAGCAGTAAAAAATTGATCTACAGACTGTAGAGCCGGGATCCCAGAGGAAGGGAAAATGCCCAGGATTGAGGGTCCCCTTGAAGAAGTGAGATAACAATTCCCACTCTCTGCTCATCACTCCCTGATGATCGCGGCCGAAGCCGAAAATATAACTTACATGCCTCCCGGAAGGTAAAAAATTTGTGTCGCCCACCAGTGAACCTATCTGGAAGAGCTACTTTAGGTTCAACTCTGGTTTGCTCCAGGGGAGACAAAACTTTGGACTTAATGTCCGTCAGCTCCATGGATAATCCCTGCAACTGCAGAGCCAGCTGGGCTACTGGATCCATGGTAACTAGAGATAATTTTTTATGGCCAGTGAAAATGTCACGCTGTCTAATGATATGACTACAATGTCAGTAAACTATTTATACAGGAACCACACTCTATACAACATATAGTTTAGCAACATCAGAATGTAAGTATAAAATAGATTTACCTGACACAATATCAGCAGAACTTAGGGTTAATCTTGAGGACTTGATGAGCTGTAACAGGAAAGAGGAGGACCGGGGTCTAACCTGACCCTACACTGGGGTCCTAACTAATCCCTTACCTTGGAGGTACTGATAATGGTTCAGAGGTCCAAGTCTCCAGCCTAACCCTGTCTCCTATCAGACCCTGAACCCTGTAATCAGTCCTAAGAAGGATCCTGATTACCACCAAAGGGATAGGGGCTGATCTCAGCTAAATACACAGATTAGACATATAAGACAGACAGGATAGCACTCACTTGCATACACACTCAAACACCGAAGGAACATAAATGGTCTGGGAAATAAACTCTAAGCAAGTTAAGCTTAAAACAACTAAGGAGCTCTCAACTAGAGTCTATACAGATTCATTCCTATCTGTGGTCTGCATGAAGGGTTTCACTGGCAACTCCCAAAGCAGACAACCAGAAACTTAAAGGAAACCAATCAACAAATAATCAATTGCAGCCGGGAGAAACTGCACCCAGTCCCAGCACCGAGCACAGACAGAATTAACTCCCTAGCTGCCAAACACAAAGGAACAGCAACTCAGCTGTGAGAAGTCAAAATGTGAAACTGCGACGATTTTCGTGGCAATGCACACATGACAAATCCATACTGAGCCTGTGAGCGTGTGTGTTACTCCTGAAATATATATGGAGATTTCAAATTACCCCAACACTGTATACATCTGTACGCTACTGATACAGTACACTTTTTATGCTTTTCATATTCTAGTCTACTCCATACTGAGCCTGTGAACTTGTATGTTACTCCTGAAATATATACGGAGATTTAAAATAACCCCAACACTGTATACAGCTGTAGGCTACTGATACAGTACAAGTTTTGTGCTGTTCATATTCTGGTCTACTCCATACTGAGCCTGTGAGCGTCTGTCTGTTATTCCGGAATTATATACGGAGATTTAAAATTACCTCAACACTGTATACAGCTGTACGTTACTGATACAGTACACTTTTTCTGCTTTTCATATTGTTGTGTAATTCATACTGAGCCTGTGAGCGTGTGTGTTACTCCTGAAATATGTACGGAGATTTCAAATTACCCCAACACTGTATACAGCTGTACACTACTGATACAGTACACTTTTTATGCTTTTCATATTCTTGTCTACTCCATACTGAGCCTGTGAACGTCTGTCTGTTACTCCGGAAATATATACAGAGATTTAAAATTACCCCAACACTGTATACAGCTGTACGTTACTGATACCGTACACTTTTTCTGCTTTTCATATTGTGGTGTAATGCAAACTGAGCCTGTGAGCATGTGTGTTACTCCTGAAATATATACGGAGATTTCAAATTACCCCAACGCTGTATAAATCTGTATGTTACTGATACAGTACACTTTTTATGCTTTTCATATTCTTGTCTACTCCATAATGAGCCTGTGAGCGTGTGTGTTACTCATGAAATATATACGGAGATTTAAAATTACCCCAACAATGCATACATCTGTACGCTACTGATACAGTACAATTTTTATGCTTTTCATATTCTGGTCTTCTCCATACTGAGCCTGTGAGCGTCTGTCTGTTATTCCGGAAATATATACGGAGATTTAAAATTACCCCAACACTGTAAACAGCTGTATGTTAATGATACAGTACACTTTTTCTGCTTTTCATATTGTGGTATAATCCATACTGAGCCTGTGAGCGTGTATGTTACTCCTGAAATATATACGGAGATTTAAAATTACCTCAACACTGTATACAGCTATACGCTACTGATACAGTACACTTTTTATGCTTTTCATATTCTGGTCCACACCATACTGAGCATGTGAGCGTGTGTGTTACTCATGAAATATATACGGGGATTTAAAATTACTCCAGCACTGTATACAGCTGTACGCTACTGATACAGTACACTTTTTATGCTTTTCATATTCTGGTCCACACCATACTGAGCATGTGAGCGTGTGTGTTACTCATGAAATATATACGGGGATTTAAAATTACTCCAGCACTGTATACAGCTGTACGCTACTGATACAGTACACTTTTTCTGCTTTTCATATTCTGGTCCACACCATACTGAGCATGTGAGCGTGTGTGTTACTCATGAAATATATACGGGGATTTAAAATTACTCCAGCACTGTATACAGCTGTACGCTACTGATACAGTACACTTTTTCTGCTTTTCATATTCTGGTCTACTCCATACTGAGCCTGTGAGCGTCTCTCTGTTATTCCGGAAATATGTACGGAGATTTAATATTACCCCAACACTGTATAGAGCTGTACGTTACTGACACAGCACATTTTTTCTGCTTTTCATAATGTGGTGTAATCCATACTGAGCCTGTGAGCGTGTGTGTTACTCCTGAAATACATACGGAGATTTCAAATTACCCCAACACTGTAGAAAAATATTTAGACTTGAGAGTCCTCAGTGGTTGATACCTTTTAATGGCTAACTGAAAAGATGGTAACAAATTGCAAGCTTTCGAGACTACTCCGGTCTCTTCATCAGGCAAAGACTAAAACAAAAACTGAAGAATCACATATATATATATATACACAAGAGGACACAGGAATAGTGCAATAGGTAAGACAAGTGACGTGAAGCAGAACTGTCATTATGGCAGAGGAATGAACATAAATATTGGAACAGATCATAGATAAGGAGAGAGTTTTATTACCCTCTGATTGGGGTCTGGTGTTGTGTTTTGATGCCCCTAGAAGGTCAGAGACGCAGATTCCTTAATTGATATAGAATGACATGAATCCATGTGACACGTTCATTCCAGCACTAAGAGTGTCAAAGGTCATCATAAGTTTGTATTCCCAAACCTTTCTATCTTTCTCAGATTTGAAGTTAGATTTTAATACCAGTAATTCCATATCCATTATGCTATGACCGGGCATACAAAAGTGTTTTGCCACAGGTAAATCCATTCTTTTTTCTCTTATCGTGTGGCGATGAGAATTCATCCTTGTTCTCAGTTTTTGCCCGGTCTCCCCCACATACAGACCCCCAGTTGGACATTTAGTACATATAATTAGGTACACCACATTAGATGTGATGCAGCTGAAAGTACCTGGGATCTTGTAGTCCTGATGGGAGTTGGGTATCTTTATCTTGTCCGTGGTCATTATAGATGCACATGTTTTACACTTCTTCTGTTTGCAAGGAAAGGTTCCTGCAGCTGTTGGGGAGGACAGGGAGCTTCTGACAATGATGCTTCTTAGATTTGGGGGCTGCCTAAAACATAGTAGTGGGGGGTCTGGAACACAACACTGTATACAGCTGTACGCTACTGATACAGTACACTTTTTATGCTTTTCATATTCTGGTCTACTCCATACTGAGCCTGAGAGCGTCTGTTATTCCTGAAATATATACGGAGATTTCAAGTTACGCCAACACTGTATACATCTGTACGCTACTGATACAGTACACTTTTTCTGCTTTTCATATTGTGGTATAATCTATACTGAGCCTGTGAGCGTGTGTGTTACTCCTGAAATATGTATGGAGATTTCAAATTACCCCAACACTGTATACAGCTGTATGCTACTGATACAGTACACTTTTTATGCTTTTCATATTCTGGTCTACTCCAAACTGAGCCTGTGACCGTGTATGTTACTCCTGAAATATATACGGAGATTTAAAATTAACCCAACACTGTATACAGCTGTACGCTACTGATACAGTATACTTTTTCTCCTTTTCATATCGTGGTGTAATCCATACTGAGCCTGTGAGCGTGTGTGTTACTCCTGAAATATATACGGAGATTTCAAAATACTCCAACACACAGCTGTACGCTACTGATACAGTACACTTTTTATGCTATTCATAATCTGGTCCACTCCATATTGAGCCTGTGAGTGTCTGTCTGTTACTCCTGAAATATATACGGAGATTTATAATTACCCCAACACTGTATACAGCTGTACGTTACTGATACAGTACACTTTTTTTGCTTTTCATATTGTTGTGTAATCCATACTGAGCCTGTGAGCGTGTGTGTTACTCCTGAAATATGTACGGAGATTTCAACTGACCCCAACACTGTATACAGCTGTAAACTACTGATACAGTACAGTTATGGCCAAAAGTTTTGAGAATGACACAAATATTATATTTTCACATGATCTGCTGCCCTCTGGTTTTTATGTGTGTTTGACAGATGTTTTTATCACAGACAGAAATATAATAATTGCAAACATATGAGTAACAAAAGCTTATATTGACAGTTAGAATGAGTTAATGCAGCAAGTCAATATTTGCAGTGTTGACCCTTCTTCTTCAGGACCTCTGCAATTCTCCCTGGCATGCTCTCAATCAACTTCTGGACCAAATCCTGACTGATAGCAGTCCATTCTTGCACAATCAATGCTTTCATTTTGTCAGAATTTTTAGGTTTTTGTTTGTCCACCCGTCTCTTGATGATTGACCACAAGTTCTCAATGGGATTAAGATCTGGGGAGTTTCCAGGCCATGGACCCAAAATCTCTATGTTTTGTTCCCTGAGCCATTTAGTTATCACCTTTGCTTTATGGCAAGGTGCTCCATCATGCTGGAAAAGGCATTGTTGATCGCCAAACTGCTCCTGGAGGGTTAGGAGAAGTTGCTCTTGGAGGACATTCTGGTACCATTCTTTATTCATGGCTGTGTTTTTAGGCAAGACTGTGAGAGAGCCGATTACCTTGGCTGAGAAGCAGCCCCACACATGAATGGTTTCAGGATGCTTAACAGTTGGCATAAGACAAGACTGGTAGTAGCGCTCACCTTGTCTTCTCCGAATGAGGCGTTTTCCTGATGTCCCAAACAATCGAAAAGGGGATTCGTCAGAGAAAATAACTTTACCCCAGTCCTCAGCAGTCCATTGCCTGTACCTTTTGCAGAATATCAGTCTGTCCATGATGTTTTTTTCTGGAGAGAAGTGGCTTCTTTGCTGCCCTCCTTGAGACCAGGCCTTGCTCCAAGAGTCTCCGCCTCACAGTGCGTGAAGATGCACTCACACCTGCCTGCTGCCATTCCTGAGCAAGCTCTGCACTGCTGGTAGCCCGATCCCACAGCTGAAACACTTTTAAGAGACGGTCCTGGCGCTTGCTGGTCTTTCTTGGGCACCCTGAAGCCTTTTTGGCAACAATGGAACCTCTCTCTTTGAAGTTCTTGATGATGCGATAGATTGTTGACTGAGGTGCAATCTTTCTAGCTGCGATACTCTTCCCTGTTAGGCCATTTTTGTGCATTGCAATGATGACTGCACGTGTTTCTTTAGAGATAACCATGGTTAACAGAAGAGAAACAATGATGCCAAGCACCAGTCTCCTTTTAAAGTGTCCAGTGGTGTCATTCTTACTTAATCATGACAGATTGATCTCCAGCCATGTCCTCATCAACACCCACACCTGTGTTAATGGAGCAATTACTGAAAAGAGGTTAGCTGGTCCTTTTAAGGCAGGGCTGCAATGATGTTGAAATGTGTTTTGGGGATAAAGTTCATTTTCTAGCCAAATATTGACTTTGCAAGTAATTGCTGTTAAGCTGATCACTCTTTATAAGATTCTGGAGTATATGCAAATTGCCATTAGAAAAAGTGAAGCATTAGACTTTGTACAAATTAATATTTGTGTCATTCTCAAAACTTTTGGCCATGACTGTACACTTTTTATGCTTTTCATATTCTTGTCTACTCCATACTGAGCCTGTGAGCGTCTGTCTGTTACTCCGGAAATATATACGGAGATTTAAAATTACCCCAACACTGTAAACAGCTGTATGTTACTGATACAGTATACTTTTTCTGCTTTTCATATTGTGGTATAATCCATACTAAGCCTGTGAGCGTGTGTGTTACTCCTGAAATATATACGGAGACTTAAAATTACCTCAACACTGTAAACAGCTGTACGCTACTGATACAGTACACTTTTTATACACCATACTGAGCATGTGAGCGTGTGTGTTACTCATGAAATATATACGGGGATTTAAAATTACCCCAGCACTGTATACAGCTGTACGCTACTGATACAGTACACTTTTTTTGCTTTTCATATTCTGATCTTCTCCATACTGAGCCTGTGAGCGTCTGTCTGTTATTCCGGAAATATGTACGGAGATTTAAAATTACCCCAACATTGTATAGAGCTGTACGTTACTGACACAGTACATTTTTTCTGCTTTTCATATTGTGGTGTAATCCATACTGAGCCTGTGAGTGTGTGTGTTACTCCAGAAATATGTACGGAGATTTCAAATTACCCCAACACTGTATACAGCTGTACTCTACTGATACAGTACACTTTTTATGCTTTTCATATTCTGGTCTACTCCTTACTGAGCATGTGAGCTTGTGTGCTACTCATGAAATATATACGGAGATTTAAAATTACCACAGCACTGCATACAGCTGTACGCTACTGATACAGTACACTTTTTATACTTTTCAAATTCTGGTCTACTCCATACTGAGCCTGTGAGCATCTGTCTGTTACTCCGGAAATATGTACGGAGATTTAAAATTACCCCAACACTGTATAGAGCTGTACGTTACTGATACAGTGCACTTTTTCTGCTTTTCATATTGTGGTGTAATCCATACTGATCCTGTGTGCGTGTGTGTTACTCCTGAAATATATACAGAGATTTCAAATTACCCCAACACTGTATATAGCTGTACGCTACTAATACAGTACAATTTTTCTGCTTTTCATATTCTGGTCTACTCCATTCTGAGCCTGTGAGCACGTGTGTTACTCCTGAAATATATACGGAGATTTAAAATTACCCCAGCACTGTATACAGCTGTACACTACTGATACAGTACACTTTTTATGCTTTTCATATTGTGGTGTAATCCAAACTGAGCCTGTGAGCATGTGTGTTACTCCTGAAATATATATACGGAGATTTCAAATTACCACAACACTGTATACAGCTGTACGCTACTGATACCGCACACTTTTTATGCTTTTCATATTCTGGTCTACTCCATTCTGAGCCTGTGAGAGTCTGTCTGTTACTCTGGAAATATATACGGAGATTTAAAATTACCCCAACACTGTATACAGCTGTAAGTTACTGATACAGTACACTTTTTCGGCTTTTCATATTGTGGTGTAATCCATACTGAGCCTCTGAGCGTGTGTGTTACTCATGAAATATATGTGGAGATTTCAAATTAACCCAACACTGTATACAGCTGTACGCTACTGATACAGTACACTTTTTATGCTTTTTATTTTCTCGTCTACTCCATACTGAGCCTGAGAGCGTGTGTGTTACTCATGAAATACATACGGAGATTTAAAATGACCCCAATACTGTATGTTATTGATACAGTACACTTTTTCTTCTTTTCATATTGTGGTGTAATCCATACTGAGCCTGTGAGCATGTGTGTTACTCCTGAAATATATACGGAGATTTCAAATTACCCCAACACTGTATACAGCTGTACTTTACTGATACAGTACACTTTTTATGCTTTTTATATTCTGGTCTACTCCATACTGAGCCTGTGAGCGTCTGTCTGTAACTCCGGAAATATGTACGGAGATTTAAAATTACCCCAACACTGTATACAGCTATGCGTTACTGATACAGTACACTTTTTCTGCTTTACATATTGTGGTGTAATCCATACTGAGCCTGTGAGCGTGTGTGTTACTCCTGAAATACATACGGAGATTTCAAATACCCCAACACTGTATACAGCTGTACGCTACTGATGCAGTACACTTTTTATGCTTTTCATATTCTGGTTTACTCCATACGGAGCCTGTGAACGTGTGTGATACTCCTGAAATATAAACGGTAGTGTTGAGCGATACGATACTGCAAATATCGGGTATCGGCCGTTATTAGCTGTATCGGGCTTTCGATTCCGAGTACCGATATTTTCGTCATATCGGATACCGGAATCGGGATTGTCACTGTCACTGTCTGTGTCCGTCGGTCGGGTCTGTCACTGTCAGTGTCCGTCGGTCGGGTCTGTCAGGAGTCAGCGGCACTTACCTGGCAGAAGATCTCCGGCGGTCACGGCCTGGACTGCTTCATGGCCGCCATCCTCTTCTCCCCGGCGGTCACATGCAGTTTCTCGCGATAACTGCAGTGACTGCTGGATAATCCCGGCCGTAAAGCAGTCAGTCCGATGACGTCACCGCCGGGGAAGCAGGTAATCAGCTGTGCTGATGTAGCAGAGCTGGATCGTCGTGGGACAGTCGTTACTATGGACTGCGTCGGACAGGTGGTATACTGTTGGTTTGTTTTTTTTCTTTTTTTACAGGAGATTGATGGCGTCGCAGGAATGAGAGTACAATAAAAGAAATGAAAACTTTGTTGTCTCTTTTATTTCATTAAAATACTTTTTTTCTTGCTTTGTCTTTTTTTTATGCATTTAATAACTTTGGGATTAATAATGGATCGGTGTCTTATTGACGCCTCTCTATTATTAACCGGGCTTATTATCACCGTGCAATCAACGGTGACATTAACCCCTTATTACCCCACTTGCCACCGCTACAGGGCAATGGGAAGAGCCGGGTAAAGTGCCACAATTGGCACATCTTTTGATGCGCCAAATGTGGGGCTGCTGTAGCCTGGTATTATCAGGCTGTTGAGGGCCAAAATCCATGGGCCTTGACAGTCTTTTAATACCAGGCCGCAGCAGTCTGCATTTTACTTGGCTGGTTAACAAAAATAGGGGGACCCCTACGCCGTTTTTTTTTCGAGGGGATCCCCTATTTTTGTTAATCAGCCAAGATATGCAGACTGCTGTGGCCTGGTATTATCAGGCTGGCAAGGTCCATGGATCTTGGCTCCTTAACAGCCTGAAAATCCAGGCCTCAGCGGTCTGCTTCATCTGGCTGGTTAACAAAAATAGGGGGGACCCCACGCCAATTTTTTTCGAGGGGATCCCTATTTTTGTTAATCAGCCAAGATATGCAGACTGCTGTGGCCTGGTATTATCAGGCTGGCAAGGTCCATGGATCTTGGCTCCTTAACAGCCTGAAAATCCAGGCCTCAGCGGTCTGCTTCATCTGGCTGGTTAACAAAAATAGGGGGGACCCCACGCCATTTTTTATTCGAAGGGAACCCCTATTTTTGTTAATCAGTTCCCTCTGATGTCACTGATTGTGTCCCTGGCTGACCTGAAGTGAAAGTGGAAAGCAATCAATTAAGCTTTCCACTTCCTCTCCTGTCAGCCAGGAGAGGAACTTATTCATTTGGGGGTTTACTGTGAGGCTGCAGCATTAGCTGCGGTCCCTGCAGTAAACATTAACCCTTTCTGAAGGATTACACCGTGGGACCTGACTGTGCATGGGATAGGTAAGAATAATTTTGCTTTTTTATTTTATTTTTATTACAGGAAATGGTTTTTGCAGTCAAATAAAAGATGGTCAAAAACATGTGTCTTTATTTCATTAAAATGATTTTTAATTAAAGTGTGTGTGTTTTATTTTTATTTCATGCAATAGGATTAATAATTGATAGTTGTCTAATTGACAGCTCTCAATTATTAACCTGGCTTAAGGTCACCTTTCAATTGCAATGTGGCTTTAACCCCATATTAACCCATTCGCCACCGCTACAGGGCAATGGGAATAGACGGGCAAAGTGCCAGAAAGGGCGAATCTAATTATAGATTTGTCTTTTCTGGGGTGTCTGGGGGCAGATGTTAGTAGCCAGGGGGGGCCAAAAATAATGGTCCCTCTCTGGGCTATTATTATCTGCCCCCATTCGCTGGCTTTGTCTGTCTGGTTGCGAAAATAGGGCGGGAGCCCACGCATTTTTTTTAAACAATTTTACACCTCATATATATATATTATATATATATATATATATATACATGTCATTGAATTTGTGACACATATATATTATATTTATAGTTCATACACTTCTACATAGTATAATAGCCGCTAATTCAATTGCAGGCTTTTGTGAAAATGCAGAACCCGACATGAAATGACACTTGGTGTACATAGGGTTAACCATGTCTTTTCATGTCCTTTGCTATCTGATTTGCACAAACAATTACATCAGTCTATGTGTGCAAAATTTCACACCTGTAGGGGTTAATTAAAGGTGTAAATTCGTAGCAAAAAAGTCAGTTTTTTTTACAACGAATTTACACCTTTAATTAACCCCTACAGGTGTGAAATTTTGCACACATAGACTGATGTAATTGTTTGTGCAAATCAGATAACAAAGGACATGAAAAGACATGGTTAACCCTATGTACACCAAGTGTCATTTCATGTCGGGTGCTTCTGTCTTTTCACAGAAGCCGGCTTTACCCGGCAATTGAATCAGAGGATATTTTACTATATAGAAGTGTATAAACTATACATATATGTATATATATATGTCACAATGACATGTTATATATATATATATATATATATATATATATATGTATTCTATGTGTGTATATTTAGTGTTTACAAGGAAATAAAGGTTTTTTTTAGTTGCGATATTTTGTTCCCATAGACTTACATGGGACTTCCGGTATCGGAATCGGATATCGCCGATATTTAGTGATATCGGCGATACCATTCCGATCCGATATTTTTAGATATCGAGCAGTATCGCTCAACACTAATAAACGGAGATTTAAAATTACCCCAACACTGTATACAGCTGTACGGTTCTGATACAGTACAATTTTTCTGCTTTTCATATTCTGATCTACTCCATACTGATCCTGTGAGTGTCTGTTATTCCAGAAATATATACAGAGATTCAAAATTACCCCAACACTGTATACAGCTGTACGTTACTGATACATTATACTTTTTCTGCTTTTTCATATTGTGTAATCCATACTGAGCCTGTGAGCGTGTGTGTTACTCCTGAAATATATATGGAGATTTCAAATTACCCCAATACCGTTTACAACTGTAAGCTACTGATACAGTACACTTTTTATGCTTTTCATATTCTGTTCTACTCCATACTAAGCCTGTGAGAGTCTGTCTGTTACTCCGAATAAATATACAGAGATTTAAAATTACCCCAACACTGTATACAGCTGTACGTTACTGATACAGTACACTTTTTCTGCTTTTCATATTGTGGTGTAATCCATACTGAGCCTATGAGCTTGTGTGCTACTCCTGAAATATATACGGAGATTTAAGATTACCCAACAATGTATACAGCTGTACGCTACTGATACAGTACACTTTTTATGCTTTTCATTTTCTCGTCTACTCCATAGTGAGCCTGAGAGCGTGTGTGTTACTCATGAAATATATACGAGATTTAAAATTACCCCAACACTGTGTGTTACTGATACAGTACACTTTTTCTTCTTTTCATATTGTGGTATAATCCAAACTGAGCCTGTGAGCATGTGTGTTACTCCTGAAATATATACGGAGATTACAAATTACCCAAACACTGTATACAGCTGTACTTTACTGATACAGTAAACTTTTTATGCTTTTCATATTCTGGTCTACTCCATTCTGAGCCTGTGAGGGTGTGTGTTACTCCTCAAATATATACGGAAATTTAAAATTACCCCAACACTTTATACAGCTGTACACTACTGATACAGTACACTTTTTATGCTTTTCATATTCTGGTCTAATACATACTGAGCCTGTAAGCGTGTGTGTGTTACTCCTGAAATATATACGGAGATTTCAAATTACCCCAACACTGTATACAGCTGTACGTTACTGATACAGTAAACTTTTTCTGCTTTTTATATTGTGATGTAATCCAAACTGAGCCTGTGAGCGTGTGTGTTACTCCTAAAATATATACGGAGATTTAAAATTACCCCAGCACTGTATACGGCTGTACGCTTCTGATACAGTACACTTTTTTGCTATTTATATTCTGGTGTAATCCATACTGAGCCTGTGAGAGTCTGTGTCTGTTACTCCTCAAATGTATACGGAGATTAAAATTTTTCACCTTCACCGTATACAGCTGTACGCTTTTGACACAGTACCATATATCTGCTGGTATTTTGGGTACAAATTCAGAAGCATGAGGAAATATGGTGGAAGAGGCCGCGGATGTGGGCGTGGGGGGCCACCTGGTACTGATGGTGGTGGTGGTGCATCTGCTGGCAGTGCCAAAAGCACATTAGCACCTAAGGCAGGAGGTGTTGAGCCTGCGTCATCGTCTGGCTCCAGAATCCTAGAAGGCTCCCTTTTCTGGAACTACGTAAACCGCTGTTTAAAGCCGGAGCATCAGGAACAGGTTTTGGCTTACATTGCCGAAACAGCCTCCAGCTCTATCGCCTCCTCTTCTGAAGTTTCAAAAACTCCAAGCACTGAGTCATCAGAGCAGGCTTCTGGTCAGGAACAACTCCATTCTGTTGTGAATGTTTTGGAAATGAATTCTGAGCAGAAGCTCCCTCTGGTGGTTACAAACAGTACTGAACCATTCAATGAGGATTGGCAATCAGGATTCACAGACTGGCTTGATATAAGGGAGGTTCCCTCCCATCATGGTTGCCGGTGATCAATTGTTCTTGTCTCAACTGTGGTTCCTGATTCACTTGGAAGCTTGCTGAGTCTTGCCTCTTCTTCAGCTTTCAGATAAGATATTTTCTGTTTTTGTTTTTGTGCTTACCATTTGCATATTTCTCTGCATTTCTGTGAGGTTAGCCAGGTTCCCCCCCCGGGGGGCTTGGGCTCCTCTCGGTTCCGCTGGAGCCACTGTTGTTTGTTCATTTGCCTTTTCCAGTTTTTTCAGGGGAGTTTGTGCAGTCCTGTGGTTTGTTGATGCCATTGCCTGTGCCCAAGAGACCATGGACCCATATCTCTATGGATTTTATTTCCGACCTCCCTGTTTCTCAGAAAATGACCGTTATCTGGGTGATTTGTGATAGGTTTTCCAAGATGATACATCTTGTGCCATTACCTAAGTTGCCTTCCTCCTCCGAATTGGTGCCTTTGTTCCTTCAGCACGTGGTTCGGTTACACGGCATTTCTGAGAACATTGTGTCTGACAGAGGAGTCCAGTTTGTTTCCAGATTTTGGAGGACTTTCTGTTCTAAACTTGGTGTTCAATTGTCTTTCTCCTCTGCTTTTCATCCTCAGACCAATGGTCAAACTGAGAGAACAAACCAGACATTGGAGACTTATCTAAGATGCTTTGTGTCTGCTGATCAAGATGACTGGGTCTCTTTTTTGCCTTTGGCTGAGTTTGCGCTTAATAATAGGGCTAGCTCTGCCACTTTGATGTCTCCATTTTTCTGTAATTCTGGGTTTCACCCTCGATTTTCTTCAGGACAGACGGAGGCTTCTGTCTGTCCAGGTGTTGACTCTGTTGTGGAGCGTATGCAACAGATTTGGGACCAGGTAGTGGAGAGGTTGTCCCTCTCTCAGGAGAAGGCCCAGCGGTTTGCCAACCGGCATAGGACTGATGGTCCTCGGTTTAAAGTGGGGTCTTGGTCTGGTTGTCCTCAAGAAATATCCCTATGAGAGTTGTATCTCCTAAGTTTAAGCCTAGGTTCATTGGACCTTATAAGGTCATGGAGATTCTTAATCCTGTTTCCTTTCGTTTACTTTTTCCAGGGACATTTAATATCCATAACGTGTTCCACAAGTCCTTATTGAAGAGGTTTGTCGAGCCAGTGGTTCCTATGGCTGTGCCTCCTGACCCTGTTTTGGTTGAGGGCAATCTGGAATATGTGGTTGAGAAAAAAAATTGGATTCTAGTTTTTCTAGACGGAAACTCCAGTATTTGGTTAAGTGGAGAGGTTATGGTCAGGAGGACAATTCTTGGGTGTTTGCTTTGGACATCCATGCTAGGAGACTGATCCGTGCGTATCACCGAGCTCATCCTGACCGACCTGGTTGCACAAATGAGGTTTCGGTGACCCCTCCTCAAGGGGGGGGGTACTGTGGTGAATATTTTGGAAATGAATTCTGAGCAGATGCTCCCTCTGGTGGTTACAAACAGTACTTAACCATTCAATGAGGATTGGCAATCAGGATTCACAGACTGGCTTGATATAAGGGAGGTTCCCTCCCATCATGGTTGCCGGTGATCAATTGTTCTTGTCTCAACTGTGGTTCCTGGTTCACTTGGAAGCTTGCTGAGTCTTGCCTCTTCTTCTGCTTTCAGATAAGATATTTTCTGTTTTTGTTTTTGTGCTTACCATTTGCATATTTCTCTGCATTTCTGTGAGGTTAGCCAGGTTCCCCCCCATGGGGGGCTTGGGCTCCTCTCGGTTCCGCTGGAGCCACTGTTGTTTGTTCTTTTGCCTTTTCCAGTTTTTTCAGTGGCTGCGGCTTAGTTTTGTTACACCAGAGAACTGATTTAGGTGGTAGAGGTCGTGTGATCTCAGGTGTTTTTGCAATTAGTAGCGTTGGCATTTTTTAGGGTTTTTTTGGATTGCAGTGAGTATCCTTTCTATCCTTTTCTGTCTAGGCAGATTGGGCCCCAGCGTTTGCTCATACTATTTTCTGTCTGTGTCTGTATTTCCTCTTGTCTAACCACCATTACATGTTTGGGGGCTTCCTATGTTCTTTGGGGATCTGCTCTGGGGCAGATAGCTTTCCTCTTTCTATCTTTAGGTGTAGTTAATCTCTCCGGCTGTGACGAGGCGCCTAGGACCAACGTAGGAACGCTCCACGGCTGCCTCTAGTTGTGGTGGTTAGTCAGGGTACTGCAATCCAATAGATTCCAACCTCTCTGGTGTATTGCCGTTTTTGCCTGCTCTCCTCAGCTACCAAAACATAACACCTTTCCTTGGGTCCTTCACCCCGACCAAAAGGGAACGATGCGGCAGGCCACACTTCAGATTACTCCATGGAGCTCTTTTCACATACCATGCCTGGGTTATCAAGTC
Organism: Oophaga sylvatica; assembly: GCA_033576555.1. Taxonomy (NCBI): domain Eukaryota; kingdom Metazoa; phylum Chordata; class Amphibia; order Anura; family Dendrobatidae; genus Oophaga; species Oophaga sylvatica. Next base: position 31,814 of record JARQOD010005674.1, read on the forward strand.
AATACCTGAATTCCCCAGTCCAACATGAATCTGACATGGAGTGCACTGATGCACAGCCACTGCTATATGATTGTGCTGGTACATTCAACCAGAGCACTACACTGCCCTCGTAGTCTACTGAGCCAGAATGTGACCCTGATGAAACTCAGGTGCCTCTTCCTGCATACTATACCATCTTACACGGTGACACAGAGCAAGGTGCAGATGAAATTGAAGAGGTGATGGATGACCCAGTTGTTGACCGTGATTGGCATCCAGTGGGGGAAGAGGGTGCCTCTGGCAATAGCTCAGAAGTGGAGGAGGATCCGCAGCAAGTATCGACATCGCAGCTGGGGTTATCTAGCAGGCCCGTAGCAGTCCAAAAACGTGTTAAAAAAACAAAAAGAGTTGCAGGACAGTTTGGCCAGATGGTCAAATTAACACAGCGTGCAAGCCATGAAAATTTATACCATAGAAGGAAGAGTGCAGTGTGGCACTTTTTTGACCAAAGTCCTATTGATGAGGCAAAGGTTATCTGTAAGAAGTGCAGAAGGACCTTTAGCCGAGGGAAAAATCTCAGAAATTTGAATACCAGTTGCATGCTTAGACATTTACTGAACATGCACTTGCAAGCGTTGATGGACTACAAAACATGTGCACCTGCTCTGACTGAAGGAAGCCAGCAATGCTCCATCGCTTCCCCACTGTAAGCCCAATGGTTGGCACACCACCAGCAAGAAATGTTGAGGTGTCGTCGCAAGGCCAAAGCAGTCAGGGAATCACAATGTTTATGCAACGAAAGACTGCATCTAGGCCATCACCACCACCATCACCATCACCAACCCCTTCTCCGTCCGTCATGTCCATAGATAGTTCCACCATATGCAGCTCTCAAGTCCAGCTCACCCTACCAGACACTCTGAGTAGCACAAGAAAGTACTCATCATCTCATCCGCGTACACTGGGTGTGAACGCCTACATTGCCAAACTGATCTCATTACAGATGATGCCCTTCCGTTTGGTTGAAAGCGCAGAGTTCAGAGACCTCATGGCCTACGCTGTCCCATGCTATGACCTACCCAGTCGGCACTTCTATTCCAGAAAAGCCATCCCTGCCCTCCACCTGCATGTGAAAGACCGCATTGTCCATGCACTCAAACAATCAGTGAGTGGAAAGGTGCACCTCACAACAGATGCATGGGCCAGTAGGCATGGCCAGGGCCATTACGTGTCTATCACAGTGCACTGGGTTAATGTGGTGGATGCAGGGTCCACAGGGGACAGCGGTGGTGGGACAGTGCTGCCTAGCCCACGGAATAGACAACAGTTGGCTGTAGGCTTTCCACCCTCCACCTCCTCCTCCTCCAGAAGCGAAAGCTCGTCATCAGAGCGCAGTCGCACGAACACTACATCCACAGCTGCCAGTGTTGCACATGAGGTGTCCCACTATCGAACAGCTAGTGGTAAGCGTCAGCAGGCTGTTTTAAAGATGATTTCTTTGGGCGACAACAGACACACCGTGGAGGTACTGGCCGACTACTTGCAGCAAGAAACTGAGTCAGGGCTGGGCAGTATAAATCATGAGCCAGGCAAGGTAGTCAGTGATATTTTGTGGCGGCCATAGCCCTGGCAAAACTCTGACACATACCTTACCTGGCTCACACCTTGAACCTGGTGGTGCAGTGCTTCTTAAATAATTATCCGGAGTTAACTGCCCTGCTCCATAAATTGCGAAGACTGTGCTCGCACATCCGTCGCTCGCCCGTAGACTCCAGTTGGATGCAGAAGCTGCAGCGATCGCTCCACCTCCCCAAGCACTGCCTAATCATAGATGTTGCAACAAGGTGGAACTCCACCATGCACATGGTTGAGAGGCTGTGCGAACAGAGGCAGGCTGTAATGCATTTATGGGAGGATACACGGGCACGCAGTTTGAGGGCAGACATTTAGCTGTCGAGTGTGCAGTGGTCAAAGCTGAAAGACCTCTGTAAAGTCCTTCAGTGTTTTGAGGAATGCACACGGCTCGTAAGCGCAGACGACGCCATCATAAGCATGAGCATTAGTGTTGAGCATTCCGATACTGCAAATATCGAGTATCGGCCGATATTCGCTGTATCGGAATTCCGATTCTGAGATCCGATAGAGTTTTTCTCTAAAGTCTATGGGGAGTTCCTGTGTCACAGAATGAAGTACGTGACACAGGAACTTCCCAAAAGTGTCACTGTCAATGTCGGTCGGGTCTGTCAGGAGTCAGGACTCAGCAGAGTCAGCACTTACCGGGCAGAAGATCCCCGGTGGTCACGTCCTCCTGGATGGCCGCCATTACCCTCTCCCTGGCGGTCATGTGCAGCTTCTCGCGATAACTGCACGTGCTGCCGGGTACTGGGTAATCTCGGCCAGCTGTACTCTCACGACAGCTGGCCGTAAACCAGTCCGGTGACGTCACCGCCGGGAATCTCCTCAGGTAAGCAGCTCTGCAACATCTGGATGCCAGGCTCAGCCTGGCATCCAGATGTAGCAGAGCTGGACTCGTCGTGGGACACTCGTGATTTTGGACTGCGTCTGACAGGGAGTATTTGTGTTGGTTTGTTATTTTTGTTTTTTTACAGGAGAACGATGGCGTCGCAGGATGAGCGTGGAATAAAAATAATGAAAACTGTGTGGTGATTTATTTCATTAAAAGACTTTTTTCTGGCTGTGTATTTTTTAAAAAATTTACAAACTTTATGATTAATAATGGATCAGTGTCTGATTGACGCCTCTCCATTATTAACCGGGCTTATTGTCACCGTTCAATCAAAGGTGACATTAACCCCTTATTACCCCGCTTGCCATGGCTACAGGGCAAGTTGGAAGAGCAGGGTAAAGTGCCACAATTGGCGCATCTTTGGATGCTCCAATTGTGGGGCTGCTGCAGCCTGGTATTTTTAGGCTGTTGAGGGCCAAAATCCATGGGCCTTGACAGTCTTTTAATACCAGGCCGCAGCAGTCTGCTTTTTACTTGGCTGATTAGCAAAAATAGGGGGACCCCCACACCATTTTTTTTTGAGGGGATCCCCAATTTTTGTTAACCAGCCAAGCTAAGCAGACTGCTGTGACCTGGTATTATCAGGCTTGCAAGGTTCATGGATATTGGATCCTTACCAGCCTGAAAAACCAGGCCTCAGCAGTCTGCTTCATCTGGCTGGTTAACAAAAATAGGGGGGACCCCATACAATTTTTTTTCGAGGGGATCCCCTATTTTTGTTAACCAGCCAAGATAAGCAGACTGCTGTGGCCTGGTATTATCAAGCTTGCAAGGTCCATGGATATTGGCTCCTTAACAGCCTGAAAAACCAGGCCTCAGCAGTCTGCTTCATCAGGCTGGTTAACAAAAATAGGGGGGACCCCACGCCATTTTTTTTTTTCGAGGGGATCCCCTATTTTTGTTAATCAGTTCACTTCAGGTCAGCCGGGATTCCCTCTGACGTCACTGATGTAGTGCGGTGTCCCTGGCTGACCTGAAGTAAAAGTGGGAAGCAATCAATTATGCTAACCACTTCCTCTCCTGTCAGCCAGGAGAGGAGATGATTCAGTCGGGGGTTTACTGCAAGGCTGTCAGCATTAGCTGCGGTCCCTGCAGTAAACATTAACCCTTTCAGAAGGATTACATCGGGGGACCTGACTGAACATCGGATAGGTAAGAATAATTATTATTTTATTTTTATTACAGGTGAACAAGGGCTTCGCAAGGAATGGCAGTAAAATAGAATATGGTCAAAAACTGTGTGTTTATTTCATTAAAATGATTTTTAATTAAAGTGTGTGTGTTTTATTTTTATTTCATACACTAGGATTAATAATTGATAATTTTCTAATTGACAGCTCTCAATTATTAACCTGGCTTAAAGTCACTGTTCAATAGCAAGGTGGCTTTTACCCCTTATTAACCCATTCGCCACTGCTACAGGGCAATGGGAATAGACAGGCAAAGTGCCAGAAAGGGCGAATATAATTATAGATTTGCCTTTTCTGGGGTGTCTGGGGGCAGATGTTAGTAGCCGGGGGAGGGCAAAAATAATGGTCCCTCTCTGGGCTATTATTATCTGATCCCACTCGCTGGCTTTGTCTGTCTGGTTGAGAAAATAGGGCGGGGGCGGGAGCCCACCCTTTTTTTTCAACAATTTTACACCTCATATATATATTTATACATGTCATTGAATTTGTGACACATATATATATATATATTGTTAGGGTTCGAGTTCCTGCTGCTGCATAAGGGGAGTCTCGAACCAGTCCCGCTGCGGTCCCCCATCCATCTCCAGTGGAGCCTGCTCATCAAAGACGTCGGTCCCAGCGTCTCACCCAGTTTAACACTGTGCAGAGGCTTGTTGCGTTTTTTCCTGGTTCCTCTATTATAACCAGTGCTGGAGCAGGCATTTCGGGAACTAAGTCCCTGCTTTCTCCATCTGAGCATGCCCAGGGCAAGATCTCCCATTGGAGATCAGGGGTCACATGCTCGGTTACAGCAGCGACTCCCATTGGTCTGCCAAGAAGGTCCTGAAACTACATGTGTTCTGGAATGGTTTTGCATTGGTCCTTTTCTGGTAGGTCCTGCAGTTACTACTATAAAAGGGTGGCATGGCTGGGCCGCCATGCGCTAGTATCAAATCCGTTACGTGCTTGCGCCAGTGTGGTCATGTATGCATGTGGTTAGGTCTGGCTGAAATAAGCCCTAGAATACCGGCACCTCCAGTGAGGAGATTGTATGCACGTGTTCAGGGCTCGGCTGAAAACGCCATTAGAATACCGGCTACTCCAGTGAGGAGATTATTGCTTGTGTTCTGACTGCATGATCACGGACTGCTATCCACACAGCAGTTAATCGTGTACCTGGACTCAGTAGGGTTACTAAGCGACTTTGTGACACAACAGGGTTCGCTTTAAAACGCTAGTCAGCGCCCTAGCGTTTTACTTTGCGGCTCACTGAAGCTAAGTGAGTTCGCACCTATCGCCATATAGCGCTGTGGCATTTCCGTTAGTGGCTCTGGGTATTAACAGAGTTTGCACTAACTGTCACAGCGCGCTATGGCGTTTATTTTAGTGACTCTGCGGGATAACAGAGTTCGCTACTCACGCCATCTTACTAGCAGCAGGCTCTGCCTGCACGGTGGACCCCGGGCTGCGAACGCACCTCTCTTTAATATCTATTAGGTGCGTTCCACAGGCCCTTAACATATATATTTATAGTACATACACTTCTACATAGTATAATAGCCGCTAATTCAATTGCCGGCTTTTGTGAAATTACAGACCCGACATGAAATGACACATGGTTTACATAGAGTTAACCATGTCATTTCATGTAGTTTGATATATGGTTTTCACTAACAATTACATGAGTTGATGTGTGCAAAATTTCACACATGTAGGGGTTAATTAAAGGTGTAAATTCGTAGAAAAAAAAAGGCTTTTTTTTTACAAATAATTTACACCTTTAATTAACCCTACATGTGTGAAATTTTGCACACATACACTCATGTAATTGTTAGTGAAAACAATATATCAAACTAGATGAAATGACATGGTTAACTCTATGTGAACCATGTGTCATTTCATGTCGGGTGGTTCTGTTATTTCACAAAAGCCGGCATTGCCCGGCAATTGAATCAGAGGCTATTTTACTATGTAGAAGTGTATGAACTATAAATATGTGTGTATATATATGTCACAATGACATGTATATATATATATATGTATATATATATAAATATATATATACATATATATATGTATTATATGTGTGTATATCTAGTATTTACAAGGAAAGAAAGGGTTTTTTTTAATTACGATATTTCTGTCCCATTGACTTGCATTGGGTTTCCGGTATACTTTTTGAGTATCGGGCCGATCCAATCCGATCCGATATTTCTGGATATCGGGCAGTATCGCTCAACACTAATGAGCTTTCCACTTATGCGTCTGCCCATGCAAACTTTGACGCACATTAAGGATCTGGAGTCTGCAGCGGAGGAGGAAGAGAAGGAAGAGCGAAGCCTTGATAACATTCAGCCATTGTCTGCTCAGGGAACTGTCCTGGACGAGGTGGAGGAAGAAGAGGAAGAGGAGGAGGAGGATGAGGGGGATGATTATTTTGGTGAGGAGGATGCTTCTCGGGGCAAGAGAAAATGTGGGCTTGCCAAGTTCAGGTCCAGAGTTTGTGCGTGACTGGAGGGATGTGGCTTTTGCAGAAAGTGCTCCTCCACCCACCACTGGCAGTGCATCACTGACACCTGGAACATTGGCCCACATGTGTGATTATGCCTTGCGGATCCTAAAAAGGGACCCCCGCACTACCAAAATTATGAAGGATGACGACTACTGGTTGGCCAGCATTCTCGATCCAGGCTATAAAGGCAAATTACAGAACATCATGACACAGGAGAACCTAGAGCTAATATTGGCAAACAAACAAGCAACTCTGGTAAACCGTTTGGTAGCGACATTCCCAGCAAACAGCAGCAGTGCAGGTTCTACCATGAGCCGTACTGGGCCAAATGGAAGAGGTGTTCGTGGTGCACACAGCCGAAGTAGCATTGGAGACAGGGATTTCATGACCATGTTGTGGACTGATTTCTCCAGGACAGCTCACACGCCTGGTAATAGTGAATCTATAGCAACAGACAGGAGACAGCAGTTGTCAACTATGGTTAAATATTACTTCTTCTCCCTTATCAATGTTCTCCCTCACCGGTCATTCCCCTATGACTACTGGGCCTGTAAACTGGACACCTGGCCTGAATTGGCACAATATGCCTTACAGGAGCTCGCTTGCCATGCTGGTAGTGTGCTATCAGAAAGAGTCTTCAGTGCTGCTGGATCAATCCTGACAGAAAGAAGGACCCGTCTGTCGACGCAAAATGTTGATGATCTAACCTTTATTAAAATGAACCATGCATGGGTTGCAAAGGATTTTGTCCCACCTTCCCCTGATGACACATAGGTTGCCAGCAAAATGGCTCGCTTTGTCCTCCTCTTTCTCAGACTTCTCCAATTCCTCCATTTGCAGCTGCTTTACGTCTATTATACAACTCAACATATGCCTATTTTGCCACCTCCCTATCTGGGATGTCACCCCCTCCTCCACCCCTCAACTTTTTATATTATAGTGTGACCCATACTGAGCCTGTGAGAGCCTGTGTCTGACTCTGGCAAAATATACAGAGATTTTCAATTTCCCCAACCCTGTATACAGCTGTCCTCTTGTAATACATTACCCTTTTTCTAGTTTTTATACTCTAGTGTGATCAATACTGAGCCTGTGAGAGCCAGTGTATTAGGGTTCGAGTTTCCAATGCTGCACAAGGGGAATCTCGAGCCATTCCCGCTTCGGTCCCACATCCGTCTCCGGCCGCAGTGGAACCTGCTCAGCAGAGACGTCGGTCCCAGCGTCTTGCCCGGTCTAATACTGTGCAGAGACTTGCTGCTGCCTCTCCTGGATCTTCGGTTATAACCAGTGCTGGAGCAGGCAGATTTGGGACAAAGTCCTCTGTTTCTTCTTCTGAGCATGCCCAGGGCAAGATCTCCCATTGGAGATCAGGGGTCACATGCTCAGATACAGCTACGACTCCTATTGGTCCTCCAGTAAGGTCCTGTAGCTGTTTGTGATCTGAAGCAGCTTTCTATTGGTCCTTTCTGGAAGGTCTTTTACACGTGGCTGCTATAAAAGGTTATCCTGACCGCATGGCCGTGCGCTAGTATCAAACCTTTATGTGCTTTGCACCAGTATGGTCATGCGTGTGTTTGGTTAGGGCGGCTGAAATACGCCATTACAATACCGACCTAATCGGTGAGGAGCTTGGTATGCTAGCTGGTCAGGGTCGGTGTCTTAGATGCCTTTAGAATATCGGCATAACCGGTGAGGAGTTTGGTTGTCATATTCAGGGCCTGGCGTATAGACACCATAGATAGCGCATGACCACTTCCTATGTTCGCTTAGCACTCAACTGTGTACCTGGACACAGTGGGATTTCTCAGCGGCTCTGTGACGCAACAGGGTTCGCTTTAAAACGCTAGTCAGCACCCTAGCGTTTTACTTTGCGGCTCACTGAAGCTAAGTGAGTTCGCACTTATCGCCATATAGCGCTGCGGCATTCCCGATAACGGCTCTGTGGATTAACAGAGTTCGCACTATCTGCCACAGCGCGCTACGCCGTATTCAGGGTCTGGCGTTCAGACGCCATAGATTGCGGGTGACTCCCGCGAGGACATTAGCACATGATCACGCGTTATGTACGCTTAGCACTTAACTGTGTACCTGAGAGCCTGACAGGACACAGCACTTTTCCTCAGCGGCCCTGTGACGTAACAGGGTTTGCTTTCGACGCTAGACAGCGCCCTAGCGTTTTACTTTGCGGCTCACTGAAGCTAAGTGAGTTCGCACCTATCGCCATATAGCGCTGTGGCATTTCCGTTAGCGGCTCTGGGTATTAACAGAGTTCGCACTTACTGCCACAACGCGTTACGGCGTTTATTTTAGCGACTCTGCGGGATAACAGAGTTCGCTACTTTCGCCATTTTACTAGCAGCAGGTTCCGCCTGCACGGTGGACCCCGGGCTGCGAACGCACCTCTCTACCTCATATATTTGGTGCGTTCCGCAGACCCTAACACAGTATCCCTTTTTCTTCTTATTATATTTTGGTGTGATCCATACTGAGCCTGTGAGCGTCTTTGTCTGCCTCCTGAAATATATACGAAGATTTAGAATATTATCACTATACTATATATACCTTGTATCTGGTGATACAGTACCCCTTTTTCATCTTTTTATATTATTGTGTAATCCATACTGAGCCTGAGAGTGTCAGTGTCTGCCTCCTGAAATATATATTGAGATTTTGAATATTTTCACTATACTATATATACCTACAGTACCCTTTTTCAACTTTTTATATTGTGGTCTAATCCATACTGAGCCTGAGAGCGTCAGTGTCTGCCTCCTGAAATATATACGGAGATTTTGAATATTTTCACTATACTATACAGTTAGGTCCATATATATTTGGACAGAGACAACAATTATCTAATTTTGGTTCTAGACATTACCACAATGGATTTTAAACAAAACAATTCAGATGCAGTTGAAGTTCAGACTTTCAGCTTTCATTTGAGAGTATCCACATTAAAATTGGATGAAGGGTTTAGGAGTTTCAGCTCCTTAACATGTGCCACCCTTTTTAAAGGGACCAAAAGTAATTGGACAGATAAAATAATTGTAAATAAAATGATCATTTCTAGTACTTGGTTGAAAACCCTTTGTTGGCAATGACTCCATGAAGTCTTGAATTCATGGACATCACCAGACGCTGTGTTTCCTCCTTTTTGATGCTCTGCCAGGCCTTCACTGCAGTGGTTTTCAGTTGCTGTTTGTGGGCCTTTCTGTCTGAAGTTTAGTCTTTAACAAGTGAAATGCATGTTCAATTGGGTTGAGATCAGGTGACTGACTTGGCCATTCAAGAATATTCCACTTCTTCGCTTTAATAAACTCCTGGGTTGCTTTGGCTTTATGTTTTGGGTCATTGTCCATCTGTAGTATGAAACGACGACCAATCAGTTGGCTGCATTTGGCTGGATCTGAGCACACAGTATGGCTCTGAATACCTCAGAATTAGAGTTGAGCGATACTTTCCGATATCCAAAAGTATCGGAATCGGAATGGTATCGCCGATACCATTAAAATATCGGCGATACCCGATACCGATACCGGAAATCCAATGTAAGTCTATGGGAACAAAATATCGTAACTAAAAAAACCTCTTTCTTTCCTTGTAAACACTAAATATACACACATAGAATACATATATATATATATATACATGTCATTGTGACATATATATATACATATATTTATAGTTTATACACTTCTACATAGTAAAATAGCCTCTGATTCAATTGCCGGGTAAAACCGGCTTTTGTGAAAAGACAGAAGCACCGACATGAAATGACACTTGGTTTACATAGAGTTAACCATGTCTTTTCATGTAGTTTGATATCTGATTTGCACAAACAATTACATGAGTGTAAGTGTGCAAAATTTCACACCTGTAGAGGTTAATTAAAGGTATAAATTCCGACCTAATCGGTGAGGAGCTTGGTATGCTAGCTGGTCAGGGTCGGTGTCTTAGATGCCTTTAGAATATCGGCATAACCGGTGAGGAGTTTGGTTGTCATATTCAGGGCCTGGCGTATAGACACCATAGATAGCGCATGACCACTTCCTATGCTCGCTTAGCACTCAACTGTGTACCTGGACACAGTGGGATTTCTCAGCGGCTCTGTGACGCAACAGGGTTCGCTTTAAAACGCTAGTCAGCACCCTAGCGTTTTACTTTGCGGCTCACTGAAGCTAAGTGAGTTCGCACTTATCGCCATATAGCGCTGCGGCATTCCCGATAACGGCTCTGTGGATTAACAGTTCGCACTATCTGCCACAGCGCGCTACGGCATTTATTTTAGCGACTCTGCGGGATAACAGAGTTCGCTACTTACGCCATCTTACTAGCAGCAGGCTCTGCCTGCACGGTGGACCCTGGGCTGCGAATGCACCTCTCCACATTATTTATTAGGTGCGTTCCGCAGACCCTAACACAGTGTCTGACTCTGGCAAAATATACGGAGATTTTCTATTTCCCCAACCCTGTATACAGCTGGCCGCTTGTAATACATTACCCTTTTTCTAGTTTTTATATTCTGGTGTGATCAATACTAAGCCTGTGAGAGCCAGTGTCTGACTCTGGCAAAATATACGGAGATTTACTAGTTCCCCAACCCGGTTTACAGCTGTCCGCTTGTAATATATTACCCTTTTTCTAGTTTTTATTTTCTGCTGTAATCAATACTGAGCCTGTGAGAGCCAGTGTCTGACTCTGGCAAAATATACGGAGATTTACAATTTCCCCAACCCTGTATACAGCAGACCGCTTGTAATCCATTACCCTTTTTCTAGTTTTTATCTTCTGGTGTGATCAATACTAAGCCTGTGAGAGCCTGTGTCTGACTCTGGCAAAATATACGGAGATTTACAATTTCCCCAACCCTGTATACAGCTGACCACTTTAATACATTACCCTTCTTCTAGTTTTTATATTCTGGTCTAATCCATACAGTGCCTGTGAGCGTCTGTCTGTTACTCCGGAAATAATACGGAGATTTACAATAACCCCTAGACAGTATACATCTGTACTCTTGGGATACAGTACCCTTTTTTGCAGAAAGTCGTCCTACCCACCCAACCGTAAGTGCATCATTGACACCTGAAACATTGGCCCACATGTGTGATTATTTCTTGCGGATCTTTTTATATTGTTGTGTAATCCATACTGAGCCTGTGAGCGTCATTGTCTGCCTCCTGAAATATATACGGAGATTTAGAATATTTTCACTATACTATACAGTTAGGTCCATATATATTTGGACAGAGACAACAATTATCTAATTTTGGTTCTAGACATTACCACAATGGATTTTAAACAAAACAATTCAGATGCAGTTGAAGTTCAGACTTTCAGCTTTCATTTGAGAGTATCCACATTAAAATTGGATGAAGGGTTTAGGAGTTTCAGCTCCTTAACATGTGCCACCCTTTTTAAAGGGACCAAAAGTAATTGGACAGATAAAATAATTGTAAATAAAATGATCATTTCTAGTACTTGGTTGAAAACCCTTTGTTGGCAATGACTCCATGAAGTCTTGAATTCATGGACATCACCAGACGCTGTGTTTCCTCCTTTTTGATGCTCTGCCAGGCCTTCACTGCAGTGGTTTTCAGTTGCTGTTTGTGGGCCTTTCTGTCTGAAGTTTAGTCTTTAACAAGTGAAATGCATGTTCAATTGGGTTGAGATCAGGTGACTGACTTGGCCATTCAAGAATATTCCACTTCTTCGCTTTAATAAACTCCTGGGTTGCTTTGGCTTTATGTTTTGGGTCATTGTCCATCTGTAGTATGAAACGACGACCAATCAGTTGGCTGCATTTGGCTGGATCTGAGCACACAGTATGGCTCTGAATACCTCAGAATTAGAGTTGAGCGATACTTTCCGATATCCAAAAGTATCGGAATCGGAATGGTATCGCCGATACCATTAAAATATCGGCGATACCCGATACCGATACCGGAAATCCAATGTAAGTCTATGGGAACAAAATATCGTAACTAAAAAAACCTCTTTCTTTCCTTGTAAACACTAAATATACACACATAGAATACATATATATATATATATACATGTCATTGTGACATATATATATACATATATTTATAGTTTATACACTTCTACATAGTAAAATAGCCTCTGATTCAATTGCCGGGTAAAACCGGCTTTTGTGAAAAGACAGAAGCACCCGACATGAAATGACACTTGGTTTACATAGAGTTAACCATGTCTTTTCATGTAGTTTGATATCTGATTTGCACAAACAATTACATGAGTGTAAGTGTGCAAAATTTCACACCTGTAGAGGTTAATTAAAGGTATAAATTCCGACCTAATCGGTGAGGAGCTTGGTATGCTAGCTGGTCAGGGTCGGTGTCTTAGATGCCTTTAGAATATCGGCATAACCGGTGAGGAGTTTGGTTGTCATATTCAGGGCCTGGCGTATAGACACCATAGATAGCGCATGACCACTTCCTATGCTCGCTTAGCACTCAACTGTGTACCTGGACACAGTGGATTTCTCAGCGGCTCTGTGACGCAACAGGGTTCGCTTTAAAACGCTAGTCAGCACCCTAGCGTTTTACTTTGCGGCTCACTGAAGCTAAGTGAGTTCGCACTTATCGCCATATAGCGCTGCGGCATTCCCGATAACGGCTCTGTGGATTAACAGTTCGCACTATCTGCCACAGCGCGCTACGGCATTTATTTTAGCGACTCTGCGGGATAACAGAGTTCGCTACTTACGCCATCTTACTAGCAGCAGGCTCTGCCTGCACGGTGGACCCTGGGCTGCGAATGCACCTCTCCACATTATTTATTAGGTGCGTTCCGCAGACCCTAACACAGTGTCTGACTCTGGCAAAATATACGGAGATTTTCTATTCCCCAACCCTGTATACAGCTGGCCGCTTGTAATACATTACCCTTTTTCTAGTTTTTATATTCTGGTGTGATCAATACTAAGCCTGTGAGAGCCAGTGTCTGACTCTGGCAAAATATACGGAGATTTACTAGTTCCCCAACCCGGTTTACAGCTGTCCGCTTGTAATATATTACCCTTTTTCTAGTTTTTATTTTCTGCTGTAATCAATACTGAGCCTGTGAGAGCCAGTGTCTGACTCTGGCAAAATATACGGAGATTTACAATTTCCCCAACCCTGTATACAGCAGACCGCTTGTAATCCATTACCCTTTTTCTAGTTTTTATCTTCTGGTGTGATCAATACTAAGCCTGTGAGAGCCTGTGTCTGACTCTGGCAAAATATACGGAGATTTACAATTTCCCCAACCCTGTATACAGCTGACCACTTGTAATACATTACCCTTCTTCTAGTTTTTATATTCTGGTCTAATCCATACAGTGCCTGTGAGCGTCTGTCTGTTACTCCGGAAATAATACGGAGATTTACAATAACCCCTAGACAGTATACATCTGTACTCTTGGGATACAGTACCCTTTTTTGCAGAAAGTCGTCCTACCCACCCAACCGTAAGTGCATCATTGACACCTGAAACATTGGCCCACATGTGTGATTATTTCTTGCGGATCTTTTTATATTGTTGTGTAATCCATACTGAGCCTGTGAGCGTCATTGTCTGCCTCCTGAAATATATACGGAGATTTAGAATATTTTCACCATACTACCATGTATTTAGTGATACAGTACCCCTTTTTCATATTTTTAGATTATTGTGTAGTCCATACTGAGCCTGAGAGCGTCATTGTCTGACTCCTGAAATATATACGGCGATTTCCAATATTATCACTATACTATATATACCTTGTATCTGGTGATACAGTACCCCTTTTACATCTTTTTATATTCTTGTGTAATCCATACTGAGCCTGAGAGCGTCATTGTCTTCCTCCTGAAATATATACGTAGATTTAGAATATTTTCACTATACTACCTTGTATCTGGTGATACAGTACCCCTTTTTCATCTTTTTAGATTATTGTGTAGTCCATACTGAGTCTGAGAGCGTCATTGTCTGACTCCTGAAATATATACGTCGCTTTTCAATATTTTACCTAGACTATGTATACCTGGTATCTGCTGATGCAGTACCCCTTTTTCATCTTTTTATATTCTTGTATAATCCATACTGAGCCTGAGAGCGTAATTGTCTTCCTCCTGAAATATATACGTAGATTTAGAATATTTTCACTATACTACCTTGTATCTGTTGATACAGTGCCCCTTTTTCATCTTTTTAGATTACTGTGTAGTTCATACTGAGCCTGAGAGCGTCATTGTCTTCCTCCTGAAATATATACGTAGATTTAGAATATTTTCACTATACTACCTTGTATCTGTTGATACAGTACCCCTTTTTCATCTTTTTATATTATTGTGTAATCCATACTGAGCCTGAGAGTGTCAGTGTCTGCCTCCTGAAATATATACGGAGATTTTGAATATTTCCACTATAGTATATATGCCTGGTATCTGCTGATACAGTACCCCTTTTTCTTCTTATTATATTCTGGTGTGATCCATACTGAGCCTGTGAGAGTCTGTCTGTTATTCCGGAAATATATACGGAGATTTACAATGACCCCTAGACTGTATCCAGCTGTACGCTTGTGATACAGTACTCTTTTTGCAAGAAAGTCCTCCTCCACCCACCAATCTAAGTGCATCATTGACACCTGAAACATTGGCCCACATGTGTGATTATTTCTTGCGGATCTGCTTTTTAAATTCTTGTCTAATCCATACTGAGCCTGTGAGCGTCTTTGTCTGCCTCCTGAAATATATACGGAGATTTAGAATATTTTCACTATACTATATATACCTGGTATCTGGTGATACAGTACC
>JARQOD010005675.1:0-46803 GCA_033576555.1 Oophaga sylvatica
GGGAAGGCAATGATGATGATGATATTAATGGGGAGGCAATGATAATGGGAAGGCAATGATGATGATATTAATGGGGAGGCAATGATGATGATATTAATGGGGAGGCAATAATGATGATAAGGAGTCAATGATGATGATGATGGGCAGGCAATGATGATGAGGGGAGGCAATGATGATGATAATGGGCAGGCAATGATGATGATAATGGGGAGTCTTTCCACAGCGCCCTTTCCTGAGCCGTAACAGTGCAGAACACAGCACAGTGTAGAGGAGAGCTCCATATTTTGTATGGAGCATTATATGTGGTCCAGTATCCTGTATGGAGCATTATATTGGGTCCAGTATTCTGTATGGAGCATTATATGGGGGATGGCGGGGTGACATCCTGCATGGGGTATTATATGGGTGATGAGGGGGAGACTATGTGGTGCCCATAATATTGTATGGAGGACTGTACTGTCCAGTCTGTACTGTGCGCTGTGAGGATTTGGCGGTTTTTGAGCTATTGTACAATTTACAATAGGTATCAGTCATGTAATGGAAGAAGAGAAGTGTTTGGCGTTGTGCTATACCCATATTTCTCTGCAGTATCTGTGCATCATGAATCGTGGTCTGTGTTTAGGGGGCCCACTGAGACTCTTTCGCCCGGGGCCCATAAAAACCTGGAGCCGGCCCTGATCTCGTATCTTCACAGCATAGACAATTGCCTTCAGATATAAGATGTGCAGCATCTGAAACAAAGGACACTGGAAGCCTATGCTAGCATTTTTTCTGTGGTGTTGCTTTCAGTGTGTCAAGAGTGGGAGAAGAGGGTTGCACTGACAATCCAACACAATAGGCAGCACTTTGAACACATTTTATAAGTGGTCATAAACTTGTAAATAACTCATGAAAGAATAAAGTTGCATTAAAACCAAGCACACTATTGTTTATCTTGTGTAATTCTCAATAAGTTTGGTGTGTCACATGACCCTCTTCCCATTGGAAAAAATAAAAGTTGGATCCAAAATGGCCGACTTCAAAATGGTCACCATGGTCACCACCCATTTTGAAAAGTTTTCCCCCTCCCATATACTAATGCGCCACAAACAGGAAGTTGATACCACCAACCATTCCCATTTTATTTAGGTGTATCCATATAAATGGCCCACCCTGTATACAGCTTCACTCAACTCTTCGGTCTCTTATCTCTCCTTGACCCTCTTGCCATACCCAACTCACTGGTTTCTGCTGTACTGTTTATCCACGCCACCTAAGACTCTGACATACTCTGCCCCATTACTTAGTCTACTCAGATGTGCTACTATCTCGACTTTTCTTCATCAATCTTTCTATGCTGACCCTCCAGCTTCTTAGTGGACTCAACAGCTCCAGTTGCCGTTTAGTCTCTACAGCCTCTGATCCTTCTACTGGATCGAGTAATGCACCAATGTAATCTGTCTGTACTGCATTACAACTATACATGCAGGCCAAGGGCTTTGATCCAACATTTCTCTAAAGTTGACATCCAGATGTATGCAACACATTGGATTTTAAAATCCTGGTGGTTTACCATAGCTAAAGATGACAGAGACTGTGACATCCATGCTGGGGCCTGTCATTGTTATTGCTACTTTGATTGTTGCCCAGCACAGGGTGACGCTTCAGTAGCCCTGTTTTACTCCTAGGACTTGTGGCTCTGGTCAGTGAAGACGCTTTGGGGTTAAATTCCAGTTGTGTTGCTACCTGCTGTCCGCCTTGGGTTGGGCTATTTAAACTCCTGAGAATCAGTTCCCACTGTCAGCTATAACTAGCAATACGTGAGCGTGTTCAGCACTGCTTGATACTCAATCGAGTGCTTGAGACGTTTGGTACTCGATCGAATATATGGGTACTCAGACGCCATGCTCGATTCCCTGTTTTGCAGCAAATCTAATTTGCAGCCACTAAACATGAGGGGATTGCCTGCCAATCAAAGTAATGCCATAGCCATGTTGGCTACTGGCATTACTGTGACTGTCCGGCCTGTAGGGATCGTACTCACGCAGGTGTGGCAGGAGGAAGACAGAAGGCACGTTTCTTTAAAAAGTCAGTGCGGGTTTATTTGCTTCATAAACCCCCAAGAAACAACAAAAGGTAAATGGCCTTCAGAGCAGGCAGAAACAACACAAAATGTCCTTAGCTGGGTTCTGCTCCCGCAGGCCTGTTGGCACACAGGCTGGGCAATGTCCAGCACGCAGGCTCGGTCTGGAGCCACACACACACAGGAGGGCTTGTCCCTCTCAAGACACAGATCATGTGCCAAAACAGCCTCCATTATATAGGCTGTAACCACACCCAGAAGTGAGGTATGTGGGTAGCCAGACCAGCCCATTTCTCATAGCTACCCGCAACCCAGACACAGGTGCACTAAATTACATCTTAGCGCTTACGTGCACTAAAGACAAATTCTCCGGGTTACATCACAGGGAGTAGTCATCCCTGTTACACATGCCTCCCGTTGATTACGCAGACATTAGCCTCCTTACAGGCCGCATAGCGTCATCAGGTCTATATAAAACCTAGTGACGCCATGGTCGGCACATTGTACCCACAAATAGCGTAGGGAGAGTTTTTGCTGCAGAAAGAACAGTGCGTTCTATAGCCTTACAGTGCCTGCTGTTGCAACATTAAACCAACAGTCCTTTTCAGGACTAAATCAAATAGATTCCATTTTATAATGCTGCTCTTAGCTGCAATTAGTGTAGGTTTAGCTGCTGAAGTAGGAATAGTGTATTAAAGGCACTTATGTACGATTCATTACTTTACAGTCCTTGGTGTTTCCACGCAGAACGAAAGTCCTTTCATGACTAATTGAAATAGATTATGTTCTCTAATAATACTGCTCTTATCTGCAATTCATGTAGTGTTAGCTGGTGGAGCAGGATCAGTTTATTAGAGGCATCTAGTCAGGGATAATTGCCTTACAGTCCTTGCTACTGCAACCTAAAACCAACAGTCCTTATCAGGGTTAAATCTATTCTATAACCTATTAATATTGCTGTTAGCTGCATTTAGTGTAGGGATAGGAGCTAGAGGTGGGATAGTTGTGGATCAGAGGAGGAGGAAAAGAAAAATAAGAAGCCATGAACAGTATACCCTTTATTGGGTGCATGTAAATACATCAGAAAAAAAAGGAACATTTGAATTGACTTTATGTTCCACTGCGGTCATCTGGTGGGGTTGAGAAGTCTTGACCAATTCAGGCCTTGTTCATTTTGATAAGAATCACCTGTCAGCATTTTCAGTTCACAGGCAGATAGCCTATCAGTTATTATGCCCACTGTGTCACTAAAAACCTGCACTGACAAAATGTTAGTGACAGGGCAGGCCAGCACATCCAAGGCATAGATGGACAGTTCATGTCACGTGTTCAGCTTTGATACCCAATAATTGTACGGCACAAAGGAATCACAGATGATGCTCGTATGGTCAGCTAGGCACTCCTTCACCATCTTCAAAAACTTTTCCCTCCTTGTCAGACTACCCCGGGCATCAGGGACATGGTGCTGGGAGGGTCTAAAGTGTCCCCTTTCATCTGTTGAAACTGGTGTGTGTCTCCCTCGTCACTCCTCCATGGTTGCCCAAGCATCTATGACCTCTGCTGCCAGCGTTGTCAGATGGGAATTTTTGTACTAATTGTTCGACTAGGGCCTTCTGTTATTGAGCAGCATGGTGGCTCAGTGGTTAGCACTGCAGCCTTGCAGCGCTGGTGTCCTGAGTTAAAAAAAAAGGAGTTTGCATGTTCTCCCCGTGTTTGCGTGGGTTTCCTCTGGGTACTCCGGTTTCCTCTCACATTCCAAAGACATACTGATAGGGAATTTAGATTGTGAGCGCCATCGGGGACGGCGATGATAATATGTGCAAACTGTAAAGCGCTGCGGAATATGTTGGCGCTATATAAAAATAAAATTATTATTATTATTGCACCATTTTACTAGTGCTCTCCATTGCAGGAAGGAGAGATGGAAAGTTCTCCTTGCAGCGTGGATCGAGAAGGGTGAACAACCAGTAATCATTATTCGTCAAAATGCAGATAATGCGAGGGTCATAGGAAAGGCAAGACTTTCCTATCCCCACCAGGATGATGACTATCATGTCCTCCTCATCCCCTAGTAATCAGGATGTGCTCAAGTTTGTCAGGGAACACTAACTGGACAGACTCGAGCCCGACTTGTGAAAAGAAATCAAAGACCATTCATAAGCTTATCCGAGCCAAGGGAGTCTATTCCAGGGCTCCCTGCAGCCACAGCCATGAAGGTGTTGAAAAATGTGGCTTCTAACAGGTTAACCAACGGCCACAAAGACTTGGAATGGATGGCTATTTAGAAGTGTCTGTCCCTAAAGAACTTTCATACATGCCCATGGACTGTGTAACACTAGGTACTGCCCAAAATGCCCTTTCGCTGAAGAAACAACCTTGCATCTCTTCTAGCAGTGCTTCTTCACACAAGCCCCGTAGGATGCCCTGAAAAATTAACGCAAAGACTCTGTCCCCAAGAGCAACCTAAAGCACACTTAGGTGATTTCCAGACTATTTCCAGAGGAACATACCATATGGGCTAATCAGGAGGCCTGGAGCCTTATGAACTGTGGTGAGGAGGCTTTGTGGCTAGCTAGAACATTCCTGGCCATGAACTGTGAGAAGATGTCCATCCAGGACTGCCGCAGGCTGGTCCACAGCCTGCTCAGGGACTATAACCTCATGGACCAACCGGATGTCGATGAAGAAGAGAACTAAATATCCCTCTCTTTCCCCTTCTCCCCTCAATGTGTACAATGTTTATTTTCTTCCTCTATAGCCACATACAAAGCTTCCTCTTTAATTGTAAAGAGCGAGGTTTTGAGTACACATAGAAGCAGGATGGTTACACTGATTATGGAGTCATTGCAGCTCACCATCTTGGTTGATTCTTCCAAGATTTGGAGAACTTCACAAATGTCAGACATCCATGCCCACTCATTCGTTATGTGCGGAAGGGTGCACCTTACGAAGACTGGAAAACATGTATTTGGAAGTCGCCTTGCTACACTCATCAGGAGAGCTTTAAACTAGAACAATGTGGGAAGGGAAGCAAAACGCCAGCAAAAGCCATACACCTGACAAATGCTATTGAGAACTCTGCTATTAGAAGTGAAGGGGAAGAACAAAGACAAAAAAATCTACATAATAAAAATATTGAAGAAAGAGAAACCAATCACAAACTAAAGTGTTTCTATACGAATGCACAAAGCATGGGCAACAAACAAGGAGAACTGGAGCTACTAACGCAGGAGAAGAAATATGATGTCATTGGAATCACTGAGACTTGGTGGGACGATACACATGATTGGAATACAAGGCTAGAAGGTTACAACTTATTTGCAAGAAACAGACTTGATAAACGAGGAGGAGGTGTTGCATTGTATGTTAGAAAAGCGTATATCTGCACAGAGATTGAAGCTTCAGAGACTGGGAGTTCTGTGGAAACTGTTTGGGTAAGAATACAAGGACAGAACAATGGAAAGGACACCATTGTAGGCATTTACTACAGGCCGCCTGTGCAAGCTGAAGATATGGATGAACTCTTTATGCATCAAATGGCCAAGTTCTCCAAAAAATATGACATAGTGGTCATGGGAGATTTCAACTATCCAGACATTTGTTGGGAATCTCTCTCAGGCAAAACTAACAGGTCCAGGAAATTCTTATCCTCTCTTGCTGACAACTTTATCTTCCAAAAGGTAATGGAGAAAACAAGGGGATCTGCTACCTTGGATCTAATCCTCATAAACAGGGAGGAAATGGTGGAGGAGGTAAGAGTGGCTGGGACCCTAGGAGGTAGTGACCATGCTATTTTAGAATTTTGGATAACAAGAGGAGGAAGACCTGTGAAGACTCAGACGTCAAGGTTAGATTTCAGAAAGGCAGATTTTAAGGAACTCAGAAAGAGAATTGGAGGGATCCAATGGCTGATATCCTTAAGGACAAAAATGTCCAGGAAGGATGGAAAATCTTGAAAAATGAGATTCTCAAAGCACGATCGTTAACAATTCCGAAAAGAGGGAAGAATGGGAAGCATTTAAGGAAACCAGGATGGATGAACATAGAACTTAAACACATGCTAAAAAGGAAGAAAGAAATGTTTATCAAATGGAAAGAGGGAGGCATATCTAAAGAAGAATATAATGCCGTCTGCAGAACCTGCAGGGCACAAATCAGATTATCTAAAGCTGACAATGAATTAAGGTTTGCAAGTGACGTCAAAAGCAAAAAAAAGGATTTTGGGGATACGTCAAAAGTAAAAGAAAAGTCAAAGATGCTATAGGATTTTTACAGGATGAAAATGATGAAATGGTAAGTCAGGATGTTGAGAAGGCTGAACTTTTAAATTCCTATTTTGCATCTGTTTTCTCTCAGAAAGGAAATGTAACATCAACTGATCTTCACTGTCCTATTAAAGGAATAGAAGAATCCAGGATATCTATAAACAGAAAGACAGTGAGGAAACACTTAGCTAACCTAAATGAATTCAAGTCTCCAGGTCCAGATGAATTACACCCCAGGGTACTGAAGGAGATAGCAGAAGAAATTCTTGAACCACTGTCCATAATCTTTGAAAATTCTTGGAGAACAGGAGAAGTCCCAGAAGACTGGAGAAGAGCAAATGTTGTTCCTATCTTCAAAAAGGGGAAGAAGGTGGACCCAGGGAACTACAGGCCGGTGAGTCTGACTTCTATACCAGGAAAGATCTTTGAACAAATTATTAAAGAACATGTATGCAAGTACCTGGATAAGAATGAAGTGATTAAACAGAGTCAGCATGGGTTTGTAACTAATAAGTCATGTCAGACTAACTTAATTTCCTTCTATGACAGAATCACTGACTGGGTGGATCAGGGAAATGCTGTAGATATAGTATATCTTGACTTCAGCAAAGCATTTGACAAAGTATCTCACACAATCCTTATTGAAAAAATGACTAAGTATGGAATGGACAAGGCAACTGTTAGGTGGATTCATAACTGGCTTAGTGATCGGACCCAAAGAGTGGTTGTAAATGGCTGCACATCCAGTTGGAAGAATGTCTCAAGTGGGGTACCACAAGGCTCTGTTTTGGGCCCTGTATTGTTCAACATCTTTATCAATGATTTAGATGAAGGAATTGAGGGTAAACTGATCAAATTTGCTGATGACACAAAGCTAGGAGGGGTAGCTAATACTAGAGAAGAGAGAGAGAGGATTCAAAAAGATATACATAAACTGGAGCAGTGGGCAGCAACTAACAGAATGGATTTTAACAGGGAAAAATGCAAAGTACTACATCTGGGCAATAAAAATGAAAAAAGCATATACAAAATGGGAGGAATAGGGCTAAGTAACAGCACATGTGAAAAAGACTTGGGTATACTAATTGATCACAGACTTAACATGAGTCAACAGTGTGATGCAGCAGCAAAAAAGGCAAATGCAATTCTAGGATGTATCAACAGAAGCATACAGTCTAGATCACGTGAGGTTATTATTGCCCTCTACTCCTCTTTGGTCAGACCTCATCTGGAATACTGTGTCCAGTTTTGGGCACCACATTTTAAAAAAGACATCAACAAACTGGAGCAAGTTCAGAGAAGAGCCACCAGAATGGTGACCGGTCTGCAAACCATGTCCTATGAGGAACGGTTGCAGGATTTGGGAATGTTTAGCTTGCAAAAAAGAAGACTGAGAGGAGACTTAATAGCTGTCTACAAATATCTCAAGGGCTGTCACATTGTAGAAGGATCATCTTTATTCTCATTTGCGCAAGGAAAGACTAGAAGCAATGGGATGAAACTGAATGGGAGGAGACACAGATTAGATATTAGAAAAAACTTTTTGACAGTTAGGGTGATCAATGAGGGAACAGGCTGCCACAAGAGGTGGTGAGTTCTCCTTCAATGGAAGTCTTCAAACAGAGGCTGGATAGACATCTGTCTGGGATGATTTAGAGAATCCTGCTTTGAGCAGGGGGTTGGACCAGATGACCCAGGAGGTCCCTTCCAACTCTACCATTCTATGATTCTATGAAGCTGACTGGGATGCCGAGAGGCATGTTGTAGCTGGTATTTAAGTACTGGCCTCTGCTGTTCACAATGCCTTGCCAATAGGTTTAATGTGGAGTTCCGGCGGCAGCTGTAGCCGAGTTGCGAAGAAGGGTGAACACACAGCGTACCTTCACAAGTAGCTCAGGCAAATTTTGGTAGGCTTTCTGAAACTGCTGAACCACTAAGTTGAGCACGTCGACCAGGCATGGTACATTACCATGTTTCAGAGCCGACACCAGGTTATGGCCATTGGAACACAAGACCATGCCTGGCTGTAGGTTCAGAGGTGAGAACCACAGATATGTCTGGTCCGTTATACCTTTCCACAACTGTGGGGAGGTGTGTTTGTTACCTAAACAAATTGCTTTCAGCAGAGCCTATTGTCGCTTCACCAAGGCAGTGCTGCAATGCTTCCAGCTTGTGACTGATATGGAAGACGTGTTGAAATATGACAATTTGAGATGGAGAATGAGGAGGAGGAGGGGTTGCAAAAACTAGTGGAGGAAACCCTGATGGAACTAGGGCATACAATCCTCTGTGTTGGTAGCACGTGTGCCATTCCAGGGTCCGACTCGGTCCCGACCTCCACAAGGTTCACCTAATGTGCTGTCAGGGAAATGTAGCATCCCTGGACATAAACACTTGTCCACGTGTATGTCATGAAGTGGATCTTCCCAGTAACTGCATTTGTCAGGGCATGGGTGATGTTATGGGACACGTGCTGGTGTAAGGCAGGGATGATACACCGGGAGAAAAAATGGTGGCTGGCGACAGAGTACAGGTTGACGGCTGCGCTATGAAGTTGCGTAAAGCTTCAGTGTCTAAAAGCCTAAACGGCAACATTTTAGGGCAAGCAGTCTGGCAATGTGCCAGTTTAGTGTTTGGGCCTCTGAGTGGGTGGCTAGGCATTTACTTGTGTGTTCCAAGGCCTGGATTTCTTTCATCTTTGAATCCTGGAGGTTGTTCCATGTAAATGTCTTCTGTTAAATCTCCATTCAAAAAAGCTGTCTTTACATCCAGATGTCTTAGTTCCATCTGTTCCACTGCTGCAACTGTAAGTAAAGTTCTTATTGTAGTGTGTTTGACAACTGGAGCAAATGTTTCATCATAGTCTTCTCCATATTTTTGAGAATACTCTTTAGCTACGAGTCTTGCTTGATATCTTTCAGGTGTACCATCTGTTTGGTATTTTACTTTAAAAATCCATTTACATCCTATGGCTTTTCTTCCTTCTGGCAAATCTGTTATTGTCCATGTATTTGAATCATGCATGGATTTAATTTCTGTTTCTTCTATCCATTTATTAGCTTCTTCAGGAAGTTTAGATATGTCTTTCCAAGAGGTAGGTTCATAGATTTTTCTTATACTTGTCTTGTATGAGAGACGTTTTGGTGGTTTTCCTTTGTTCTCTCTTATTGAACGTCTTGGTTCTGTGTCTGTTTGTAGTTGTGATTCTTCACTTTCAGTATTTTGTTCTTCATTCATTTCTACTTCTTTCTCATCAGATATTTCTTCAGTTATGTCACTATTGTTTTTCTCATTTTTTGTTTCAACTGAAATCATGTCTTCATTTATATCTTCAATGAATGTCACACTGTTACTCAACATAGCTCTGTCTGTTTTGGGAGCTAGGATTCTATATCCTTTGCAGTTTTCACTATATCCAACGAATATTCCTTCCATGGATCTGTTTTGAAGTTTGGAACGTTTTTCTGTTGGAATGAATATAAAAACTTTACATCCAAAAACTTTTAAATGATTGACACTTGGTTTCATACCTTGCCACAGTTCATATAGAGTTTTCTTCAGTTTTCTGGAAAAAAGTCGGTTCTGTAGATATGTAGCTGTCATTGCTGCTTCACCCCAATATTTCTCTGGTAGTTTAGAATCTGTCAGCATACATCTCATCATTTCTGTTAGAGTTCTGTTTTTCCTTTCTGCTACTCCATTTTGTTCAGGTGTGTATGGAACAGTTTTCTGATGTTCTATTCCATTTTGTCTTAAGTAGTCTTCTATTCTGTGACCTGTAAATTCACCTCCATTATCACTTCTGATGATAATTGGCTTCCTTTGAAATTTGTTACTTGATCTTGTTACATAGTCTACAAGTTTATCAAAAACTTCACTTTTGTTCTTAATTACCGTATATACCTCGTGTATAAGCCGACCCCCCTAATTTTGCCACAAAAAACTTGGAAAACTTATTGACTCGCGTATAAGCCGGGTGTATAAGTTGCCGTCCTGCTCTGTGCTCCCCCATCCAGCTCTGTGCGCCCCCATTCTCCTCTGTGCTCCCCTCCTCCTGCTCCATTATCCTGTCCTGCTCCGTGCTTTCCATCCTCCCCCGTCCTGCTCCGTGCTCCCCCATCCAGCTCTGCACTCCCTCATTCTCCTCTGTGCCCACCCCCGTCCTGCTCCGTGCTCTCCGTCCTCCCCCCCGTCCTGCTCCGTGCTCTCCATCCTCCCCCCGTTCTGCTCCGTGCTCTCCGTCCTCCCCCCGTTCTGTTCCGTGCTCTCCGTCCTCCCCTCCGTCCTGCTCCGTGCTCCTTGTCCTCCTCCATGCTCCCCCCATCCTCCTCCATCATACTCACCCTCCCCGTGCCATCGCTGAACGTCCCGGCCGGCAATCCTGCAGCTCTCCAGCGCTGACGTAATACCGCTCATTAAGGCCATGAATATGGAGGCCACGCCCATGGGAGTGGCGTCGGGTCCATATTACATGACCTTAATGAGCGGGTATTACGTCACCGCTCAGCGCTGGAGAGCTGCAGGAAGCCAGGGAGAACGCAGGATTGCAGGGACGTTCAGCGATGGCACGGGGAGGGGTGAGTATGATGTCCCAGCCACCGGCTCCTGCCGCCGCATCCCCTCCCCCGCTGGTTTCTGCCCTATGACTCGTATAAGCCGAGAGGGCATTTTCAGCACAAAAAAAGGTGCTGAAAATCTCGGCTTATACACGAGTATATACGGTAAGTATGTGACTGTGTATCTTGAGTAGTCATCTATAAAAGTCAACATGTATCTATTGCCTCCTGATGTAGTCACTTTCATGGGTCCACATACGTCAGTATGCACCAAATCAAGTGGTCTTTCGCTTTTCATCTCACTTTCTTTTGGAATAGATATCCTTGTGGCTTTGGATTTTATACAACATTCACATCTTACGGTAATTGAGCAATCTGATATCTTTAAATCTTTTGTCAATTCTTTTCTCTGTAATTCCCTTATACTGTCCGGGTGTCTATGTCCTAGACGTCTATGCCAAATGTGAATACAGTTTTTGTGATCATGTGTACATACCTTCATCTGTTCCTTTGGTTTGTCAAAATGATATAATTGTTCATCTGCCTTGACTTTGGTTATCAACTTGTTTCCTGCAATAACTGCACACTCATTATCTTTGAATTTTACTGTAAGTCCTTTTGCTGTTAAACGTTTCACAGATAATAATCCACCTTCCAATTTTGGAACATACAACACATCCTGTACAAGTATCTTTGAATCTTGTCCGAACTTGAACAATTTAGCATACCTTGTCCGATACCTTCTGCGGTTATTTTGCTTCCATCTGCAAAATAAATGGCTACTTTCTTATTTAAATCAAGATCAGTAAAGAAATTCTTGTCACTTGTCATATGACTCGTTGCTCCTGAATCAATAAACCAACCAAGTGATGATTTCTTATCAGTTACTTTAAATGTGCCATTCCAATTATTTTCACATGAATCAGAAATTGTGTTTTTCACCTTCTGTACATTATCTTTATGGTGTAATTTCTGTTGTTCTGCTTTCCATATAGTACAGTCTTTCTTTAAATGACCTTTTTTCTTACATCTGAAGCATTCTCTTGTCTCTTTATTATAGGGTTTTTTAAGTTCTGTAGCTTTAAGAGCATTTCCATTATCTTTTTCATCAGAAGAATCATTTGTTTGCTCTTTCCTTCTCTGATATTCATCTATGAGTCTTGTTTTCACAAACTCTAATGTAATGTCAGTTTCTGGTCTTGTCTCTAGTGCATTTATTAAAGCTGTATATGAATGTGGTAAACTGCACAATAACATTGCTGCTATATGGCTTTCCTTAATGTCTTCACCAATAGATCTTAGCTTTAATATCACTTCCATAATAGAGAATATATGCTTCTGCATGTCACTGTCTGCATTTAGTCTCATACTGTACAGCTTTCTTAGTAGAAATAACTTGTGATTTAAGCTGTGTCTCTCATATAGCTTTCTTAATTCTTCCCACATTCCTTTCGCTGTTTCTTCATTTCTTATATGTATTGAGCATCATCCACTAATAAGCTGATGGTAGCTCTCGCTTGTCTATTTTTTCTATCCCATGTCTGATTATCTTCATCAGGTCTATCTGTAGTGATTACTTCCCATAAATCATCTTTAGACAATAACATCTCTACTTTGAACTTCAATAGCTGATAGTTCTCATCATTCAGTTTAGCTACTGTGAGTTTTAGCTCTGTGCTATTCATCATTTTTAACTTATCTTACTTGTTTGGAGAGACTTGCACTGAAGAATTCTTCTGCATTCACCAGGGTCTTGCTGAGCGTTCCAGTGTCCTGGGTATCTGGTATTCTCTGGGTGCCTGGGTCTGGGTGTCTGGGCCCATAACCTGTTGCACAGCTTCTGAATCCACACCTTTGCAGAGGAAACTTCACAGAGCAAGTTGCATGGGATAACAAGCGTTTACTTCTCTGAACATGAGGAAAGGAATAATGCACAGACATTACAGCATTGCATCAGCTAACAGGAATAAAACTAAAGTGAAACTAAACAAGAAGAGAGACTAATTCTTATACAATACATTAAAGAAGGAAACGTTACACAACATCGCCATCTACTGTCAGGTCAGCATAAAGTCCTCCTTTTATAATATAGAAGTCCTAATCTGTTGCATATGACAACAATTATGAGCTCGGGGGCACTGAAAAACCACAGAATCAAGATAACCAGGGAGGGAGCAGTGACTGCGACCTGTAAGCCTCAGATTTGTCTCAACTCAGAGTAAAATAAAAATAAAGATACTTTTATACAATGGTAGAAAGGCCCAAATGCACCTCTTGTGTGACTAAATGGACAAAGAGACTTGTGGTGTTCTTTCCTCAAGTTAGGTTGGAAAAGTCCCCCCAACCACATTGTACATGAATTTTCATTGGCAATGGTCTCCAAGGAAATAAAAAAAAAATGTTTTGAAACCCCTGTTTCTATTTAAAGCCTCAGGGCTGCTTGATGCCCTGAGCTGGCACAGGAGGAACTTCCGCCCATCTTAGATGGAACAAAATCGGAGTCAGACTTTAAAGTCTTTTTAACACCAGTTGTACCCAGAGTTGTGACCTCGAATCTGGAACTCATCGTTGTTGGCCACAGAAGTCCCTCTCCTTCTAAATGTTTTCTGAGGCCCTACTCGACATGTGTTTCAGGGTGTATTGGAGTGCCTCCTTCTAATGTTTGGCAGCCTTGCACATAGTGCATAAGCTTTACCAGTCTAGGAGTCCCACTGCTTCTAAATGGGAAAAGACTTCAGAAATCTCATGCACACGATTCCTTTTTTTCCTATTTGAAATGGAAAACTGCTGTATATTTCAAAGAAGTAGCATATCAATTCTTTCAGAATTTTTGCTGCAATTTTTCACCATTGAAAGCAATGAGAAAGTGCAAAAACACTACGCGAGTACATAGCCTAAAGGGTGGAGGAGGCGTTTTTTTTTCTCTCTTTTTAATTTTCCTGTATAGAGATGTTTTAAAACATTTCTTCCTGTAAAATCCATTTTATTTTCAGTTTGGAATGTTTTATTATCAGTCCATAAAAGTGTCGTAATACTCTGACAACATTGTTCCCAGCAGCGACCTGGGAGTCAGAGATCAGTCCAGGCATCTTCCCCATGCTGTTCCCATTCCATTTGAGCACTTTTTAAATCCATTTCAGCAATTTTACTGCCCCTAGATCTCCTGGTAGAGTCTACCAAAAAAATGCTTGAGTTTCCCATTGACTTGCATCATACTTGTTACTCGAGTCGAGCACCCAAGCAAACCAATGTGCTTAATTCGAGTAACAAGCACCTGAGCATTTTAGTGCACACTCATCGCTAGTTGTAACCTAAATCGCTCTGGTTGTGTATCACAGATCCTGGGTCTTATTGGATATTCCTGTTTTTGAGTTTCTCCTGCCTGAAGATTTGATATCTACCCGTACCTCCTGGTTCTGAGCTGGTAACCTGACAATTCTTCCAGACAGCTTGCACCATAGAACAGTAAGGGCCATGTCACACTCTTCAATGTCCCAGCGATCCCACCAACGATCCGACGTGGATGGGATCGCTGGGACATCGTTAGCTGATTGCTGGTGAGCTGTCACATGGGCAGACTCACCAGCGATCAGGACCAGCGAGCACGCTGGTATCCAGTGTACACATCAGGTAACTAAGCGCTGTACCCTAGATACCAGCTCCCAGCTTCTGCTGTACGCGCTGGGAGCTGGTATCCAGGGTACATATCGGGTAACTAAGCGCTGCGCTTAGTTACCCGATGTGTACCCTAGATACCAGCTCCCAGCTTCTGCTGTACACGCTGGGAGCTTGCTGATCGTTGGAACGATGAAAAAATGGTCCAGGACATTCGACGACAATCAGCGATACCCAGCAGGGGGGCTGGTCGTCACTGCATGTCACACTAAGCGAGATCGCTGGCTAGGTCGCTGTTGCGTCACAAAATCGGTGGCGCTTCAGCGATTTCGCTTAGTGTGACGAGGGCTTAACTGGCTCCATGGCCCCAGCCTATGGGTACCATCTTAAAAGCTGCCAAGTGACCATGAACAGTGCCACCGTGACAGGGACTTGTGTTGTCATACCGCCTTGTTACTACCTTTGTTTGTGATTTCCCAAGGAACCGTACCATTCTATTATTTCATGGGTCTCATCTTATGTCAATAGGCCTAAATCATTTCCCTAAAGGCACTGCCACACTTAGCGATCGCACTAGCGATCACAACAACGACTTAACCTGGCGAGATCGCTAGTGCGATCGCTATGTGATCGCTAGTTAGATTCCAAACACAACTCATCAGCGATCTGTGATTCCAAACACAACTCATCAGCGATCTGTATAACGACCTCTGCGGTCGTTGGGAAAACCTAGTCCCACCTGCGACGCTGGTGAAGTCGTTCATAAAGGGTGTCACACTCAGCGATTCAGGCTCACCAGCGGGACACCAACGACCAAAAAACGGCTCAGAACGTTCATAAGTGATCAGCGACATCTCAGCAGGGGCCACATCGCTGCTACATGTCACACACAGCTGCGTCGCTAACGAGATAGCTACTGGTGACGCAGTAGCGATCTCGTTAGCGATCTCGCTAGCGATCTCGCTTAGTGTGGCATACCCTTAAAAGTCCCACTGTTATCTCAGAATCTTCCAATCCTTATCGTCAATTCATGCTCAAGAAAACTAAATGGAAAGAGATCCTGTGTAAAATTATTATATCTCATGATTGGAAAAACTATTGTCCGACGTACAATAAAATAATAAAGCACAATCACCTTAGAATTGGGACTACTTCAGCCTCTCACTGACCTCAGCGGTGACCAATGCATCACTGTTATAATTAGTGATTGGACACAGCAATCGCATTTCCGTTTAAAAGGGGTTTCCGGGACTTTACAAAAAAAAAAAAAAAAAAGTACCTAAGCAGTAACAGGCAGGTAATTGCAACTTACCAGCTTGCTGTGCACGGCACCATCCTTACCCGGCACAGAGCAGGCACAGACGTTCCTGCTAGGAATTCAGCTGCCTCTGTAGTTGCGACGGGCTGGGACTTCCGAGGTTATTCTGACAGCTGGATCGTCCAGTTAGGCAGCGGGGATCCAGATGTCAAACAGAATGACCTCAGAAGTATCGCCCAGTCTACAGAGCCTCCGCTCTGTAGACGTGACGTCAGCAGAGGCAGCTGAATCCCCGGGCAGGAGCATCTATGACCGCTCTGTGCGGAGGAAGTAGGTAAGTAGTAACTACGTGACTGTAAGTACTTAGATACATTTTTTATTTTTGTAACGTCCCGGATACCCTCCTTAACTCTCTCTATTTATTCTCAAAAGCATCATTTAAATTTTGCCCAACAACATTTTGTAAAAAAAAAAAACAATTCAGTAAATATTAAAAAATAAAACATGTTCGAAAATGCACCCGAAAAATTAATCACATAATTGTCACAGTATCTGGATGAATTAAGCCTGTGCCTTCTCTGCATTTAGTGGTTACCACTCACCTGGGTAGTCATATGTAGGAATCTCCTCTTTACACCACTCATCACCCCACACATATGTCTCTGTTGTATTAATATAGGTCAGATCTTCACCCTGAAACAAATATTGTAAAAGTCACAGACAGATGGAAAAGTTGTGTCAAAGGATAGAAAAGATTACAAATTAACAAAACAATCACAAATGACATAACAGTAGTTATCACATAGGTGCTGGACTGTATAAAACGACCTGTTGGCTCCTAATTCTAACCAGCAGGCTCTATAACCAGAAAATTGGAAAAATCTAGGCAACATCTAATATCTATGATCAGCTTTATCGCGACATCTTCACCAAGTATAAAACATATACAGAGTCGCCACGTTCGTTATTAGAGATCCCCAACTTGTAGATTACTAAACTTCCGTGGCCATCAGAATCTCAGCACTTTGTTGTTGCTGATTGCACTTGGTGTTGAAATGTTGGCCAATGTAGACAGGATACATTTTTACAAAACCTTGTGGTATGAGGCACTGTCCTTCTACCACAGGGTAAACAGCTGCCATGAAATGATGAACTTGGTCGTCCACAATGCTTAGGTAAGCTCTAGTTTCCACATACCCATACACGAGTCTCAGAGGACACAGAATTGTGCCAAAAAACATTCCCCGTACCATTACTCCATGTTTACCAGACCGAAATGATCAGTAGATAGAAGTTTATTGTTTATTCTCAATCGCAACGTTCTCTGTATACTCCTGACACGTTATACGTATAAATCTCACAAAGTTGGCAGTTTCTGAAATGCTGCTGCTGACCCTAGCACTGATAACTGTGCATCATTCAAAGATGCTCAGATCACACGATCACTCTTGTTTTTCATTCTAATGTGAATTCATACTGAAAAATTATCACTTCATTCTATGCTGCACTTCGATGTCATTGGTCTAATTACTATATACCGAAACTCTAATTATGAAAGAACTGCCACTCAGTGTATAATACTGGTGGATAAAACAAGACTGAGCACAAGACCTTCACAGACATCTACACATCATAGGGGAGATCTCATGACATCTTCTCTCCATCTACCTGATGATCCTGAGGAACATTGGGATCTTCTTGTTTACAGTCCTGTGGAAGAAGAGGACGGGGACATCTCTCTGGTGTTGTCCTCTTACTGGATAGATCTGGAGGAAACACATACAGGGACTGAATTCATTCTTTACATACAGTTAATTATAGGCCGTGTGTATTTAGTCCTGTCTATTACCTGGTGATGTGAGGGGCTGGGGAACCTCCATCATGACGTCCTTGTACAGATCTTTGTGTCCTTCTAAATACTCCCACTCCTCCATGGAGAAATAGATGGTGACATCCTGACACCTTATAGGAACCTGAGGGAGAGAAAAAGAGGGAGAGAGAGAAAAAGAACCTGACACATACAATGATACCATCATCCCCCTGATCCCTTCATAGTGTTACTGTATAATGTCCCAGCATTCCCAGCAGTGTCACCTCTCCAGTCAGCAGCTCAATCATCTTGTAGGTGAGTTCTAGGATCTTCTGGTCTTTGATGTCCTCATGTATCAGGGGGTGAAGTGGAGTCTCCATGATTGGGCTCAGGGGTCTTCCCATCCTTCAGGGGCCTGACAGCGGTCTCTAGAGGTCTTCTTCACTACTATGTAATCCTGGTTATGGAGAGACACATTAATAAATCTCACTACAGACATTTCCAGAGTCCTCACCTCTCCAGTTCTGTCCATCTGTTATTCCCATAGATAAGAATGATGTAATGTGACTCATCAGAATCTCTCACCTCTCCAGTAAGACGGAAGAGGATCTCTAGGGTGAGCTGTAATAGCCGCTCTGTCATCTTCTCCCTGTCCCTATCCATCCTTGTAGGGTCACTCAGGAAAATTCGCTTATATAGAAAATTTCCACTGAGAGGATCCAATATTGTAGAGACCTGAATGGGAAGATGACGATGTAACGTCATAAATAGTCCCAAGTAATAATACAATTACTGGACAAAACAGGGGTAAACATATGAGGAAATATAAAGTGTAGATTTTGTATTCTCTCTTTGTATGGACTGGAACCTTTAATATATCACCGATGATGGAAGTCGAGGATGATGGGAGATGCTGAAAGCGGAATACAGGTCATAAAGATGGAGCGTGGCCTGAACACCATGTGCTTTATGTCTGTCCCCCAGAATCTGCTGTCTACACGGAGATTATGACTACAGGAGCCACAAAGGTCAAAATATGGAGGAGTCCGGCAGAAAGACAACCTGCGATGACACTGGGAGGGTCCCGGATAGCGGCCATGAGGGGGATTTACAGGAGTCATTAATTATAACAGCTGCAATTAAAAAATGTCACCTGAAGAAGGAAAGAGAGAAAAAGAGAGAAAAAGAGCGAGAGAAAAAGAGAGAGAAAAAGAAAAGAGAGAGAAATAAAAAGAGAGAAAGAGAACTACAAGCCCTGAGAGAGCAGACTCTGCAGCAGTGCCCCCAGGAGGCCGTGGAGGATGAGGTCCACTTCCTGGGGAGGTGCCCCAAATACTACGCAGTGAGGGACACTCACTTCAAGAGACTGTCTGATCTCCTCCCAGACTTCACCTCCATGGAGGAGGAAAAGAAACTGTCGATAATACTGGGGGAAGAGGAAAGTGCAGCGGCCATAGCAGCAGAATATGTCAGTGCCTGCCACAGACTAAGAGGAGCCGGATATGTCATGGACTTCTGAGGAGGTGGTGATGGCAAACTCAGTCGAGGGGTTCAAGAGAGGCCTTGATGTCTTCCTGGAGCGTTATTAGGTTCTTTAGAAGGACATAGGTCTGGGGA
The DNA here is from genome assembly GCA_033576555.1 of Oophaga sylvatica. NCBI lineage: Eukaryota > Metazoa > Chordata > Amphibia > Anura > Dendrobatidae > Oophaga > Oophaga sylvatica. The sequence continues at coordinate 19,184 of JARQOD010005675.1, forward strand.
TTTATTCTGATGGAATATAGGCTGAACTGGATGGACAAATCTCTTTTTTTGGCCTTGCTAACTATGTTACCCCACCCTGGACATGCCCCTATCCTCTAAAAGAGACCCTGATATATACTGGACCTCTATATGCCCCCCTTACCCCATCCCCCTATTTTTACCATTTGCTTTGGCAATGCTAACATGTACTTAGTCCTGCCAATAAAGCACATTAATAATCTTTATTTTTTAATCTTTATTTTTATATAGCGCTAACATATTCCGCAGCGCTTTACAGTTTGCACACATTATCGTCGCTGTCCCCGAAGGAGCTCACAATCTAGATTCCCTATCAGTATGTTTTTGGAATGTGGGAGGAAACCGGAGTACCCGGAGGAAACCCACGCAAACACGGGGAGAACATACAAACTCCTTGCAGATGTTGTCCTTGGTGGGATTCGAACCTAGGACTCCAGTGCTGCAAGGCTGTAGTGCTATCCACTGAGCTACCGTGCTGCCCAAATTGAATTGAGAGAGAGAAAAAAAGAGAAAAGAGAAAAAGAGAGCGAAAAATAGAGAGTGAAAAACAAGAGAGCGAAAAAGAGAGAGCGACAGACAAAAAAAGAGAAAGAAAAAGAGAGAGAGAAACAAAGAGAGAGAAGAAACAAAGAGAGAAAGTTACTGAAAGACAAGGCCCCCCAAAGCGTTCTATGCCATCAGAAGACGTCTGTACCATCTCAAGACACCAGTAACCATCTGCTAAAAATCTTTGACGCTTTCATTGCCCTAATACTTGTATACGGCAGTGAGGTCTGGGGCCCAGTCTTATACCCAAACTGGTCAAAGTGGAACGCTGGGCCAACTGAAATATTCCACCTAGAGTTCTGCAAGCATCTTCTCTAAGTCCATTTGGAGCACATCAAACAGTGCCTGCCGAGCAGAGCTGGGCAGATTCTCACTACACCTCACAATCCAGAAGAAGGCGCTGTCAAGGCTTATCTACAAAGTAGTAGTCCCAGCTCCTACCATCACAAAGCCTTCCTACACCAAGAAGCCTCCCAACACAAAGTACCCAAAGCCAGCCTGACCAAGCCATCACCACATGCTGACAATAGGCGAATCCGGAGATGGTCACAAGTCAAAGAGGAATATCTCAGCATTTGGGGAACACATAAACAATCCAGAAGCTGAAGATATACCAGAACTACAGAGGAGTACAACGGTCCATATCTGTAGAAACTAAAAAGCCCAAGGAGCGACAGATCTGAGCCGATACAGACTGAGCACCACGGCCTACTCATCGAATCTGTGCAGCACTGACGAACTACAAGCCCGAGAGAGCAGACTCTGCCACAGTGCCCCCAGAGGCCTTGGAGATGAGACGCACTCTGCTGAGTGCCCAAAATATGCAGTGAGGACACTCACTTCAAGATCTGATCTCCCCCAGACTTCACTACATGGAAGAGGAAGAGAACTGCCGATAATTTTGGGAAGAGGAAGTGCAGAGCCACAGCAGCAGAATATGTCAGTGCCTGCCACAGACTAAGAGGAGCCTGATATGTCATGGACCTCTATACCCCACCCTGGACATGCACCTATCCTCTAAAAGGAGCCCGATATGTCATGGACTCTATACCCCACCCTGGACATGCACCTATTCCCAAACTAAGAGGAGCCGGATATGTAATGGACCTCTATACCCCACCCTGGACATGCACCTATCCTCTAAAAGGAGCCTGATATTCATGGACCTCTATACCCACCCTGGACATGCACCTATCCTCTAAAAGGAGCCTGATATTTCATGGATCTCTATACCCACCTGGACAGCACCTATTCCCAAACTAAGAGGAGCCGGATATGTATGGACCTCTATACCCCACCCTGGACATGCACCTATCCTCTAAAAGGAGCCTGATATGTCATGGACCTCTATACTCCCACCCTGGACATGCACCTATCCTCTAAAAGGAGCCGGATATGTCATGGACCTCTATACCCCACCCTGGACATGCACCTATCCTCTCAAAGGACCGGATATGTCATGGACCTCTATACTCCAGCCTGGACATGCACCTATCCTCTAAAAGGAGCCGGATATGTCATGGACCTCTATACTCCACCCTGGACATGCCCTATTCCCAAACTAAGAGGAGCCGAATATGTAATGGACCTCTATACCCCACCCTGGACATGCACCTATCCTCTAAAAGGAGCCGATATGTCATGGACCTCTATACCCACCCTGGACATGCACCTATCCTCTAAAAGGAGCCCGATATGTCATGGACCTCTATACCCCACCCTGGACATGCACCTATTCCCAAACTAAGAGGAGCCGGATATGTAATGGACCTCTATACCCCACCCTGGACATGCACCTATCCTCTAAAAGGAGCCTGATATGTCATGGACCTCTATACCCCACCCTGGACATGCACCTATCCTCTAAAAGGAGCCTGAATTTTCATGGATCTCTATACCCCACCCTGGACAAGCACCTATTCCCAACTAAGAGGAGCGGATATGTAATGGACCTCTATACCCCACCCTGGAATGCACCTATCCTCTAAAAGGAGCCTGATATATCATGGACCTCTATACTCCACCCTGGACATGCACCTATCCTCTAAAAGGAGCCGGATATGTCATGGACCTCTATACCCCACCCTGGACATGCACCTATCCTCTCAAAGGACACGGATATGTCATGGACCTCTATACCCCACCCTGGACATGCACCTATCCTCTAAAAGGAGCCGGATATGTCATGGACCTCTATACTCCACCCTGGACATGCACCTATCCTCTAAAAGGAGCCGGATATGTCATGGACCTCTATACTCCACCCTGGACATGCACCTATTCCCAAACTAAGAGGAGCCTGATATGTCATGGACCTCTATACCCCACCCTGGACATGCACCTATCCTCTAAAAGGAGCCGGATATGTCATGGACCTCTATACCCCACCCTGGACATGCACCTATTCCCAAACTAAGAGGAGCCTGATATGTCATGGACCTCTATACTCCACCCTGGACATGCACCTATCCTCTAAAAGGAGCCTGATATGTCATGGACCTCTATATGCCTCCAAACCCCCTTATCCCCCTATTTTTACCATTTGCTTGGGCAATGCTACCATGTACTTAGTCCTGTCAATAAAGCACATTTGAATTGAGAGAGAGAAAAAGAGAGCGAGATTCCCCAGGAGACATCGTCTATGGGAGATCACGGAACTTGTGGCTCCAGAGAAATGGAAGAAACCTCCATCAGTAAGTTATATGGGAGCGAAGAGAGAAATGTTACCAGCACTGAGTGGGGTAAATGTATAGTGACAACATGGAGGGGGCGACGGCCATAATGGAGTCTGTACAGTAACAGAGCAGGAAGCGAAGTCAGCAAGGAAGTGACCCAATGTAATCCACTGAGGGGGTTACTGCCCCCCTGCCCAGTAATGGGGAATCTCCAGCACATACCTCCACCTGCAGAGCCGCACACCACATATATGGCTGTTCTGTGCCCAGTAATGGGGAATCTCCAGCACCTACCTCCACCTGCAGAGCCACACTCCACATATATGGCTGTACTGTGCCCAGTAATGGGGAATCTCCAGCACCTACCTCCACCTGCAGAGCCGCACTCCACATATATGGCTGTTCTGTGCCCAGTAATGGGGAATCTCCAGCACCTACCTCCACCTGCAGAGCCGCACACCACATGTATGGCTGTTCTGTGCCCAGTAATGGTGAATCTCCAGCACCTACCTCCACCTGCAGAGCCGCACACCACATATATGGCTGTTCTGTGCCCAGTAATGGGGAATCTCCAGCACCTACCTCCACCTGCAGAGCCGCACACCACATATATGGCTGCTCTGTGCCCAGTAATGGGGAATCTCCAGCACCTACCTCCACCTGCAGAGCCGCACACCACATATATGGCTGTTCTGTGCCCAGTAATGGGGAATCTCCAGCACCTACCTCCACCTGCAGAGCCGCACACCACATGTATGGCTGTTCTGTGCCCAGTAATGGGAATCTCCAGCACCTACCTCCACCTGCAGAGCCGCACACCACATATATGGCTGTTCTGTGCCCAGTAATGGGGAATCTCCAGCACCTACCTCCACCTGCAGAGCCGCACTCCACATATATGGCTGCTCTGTGCCCAGTAATGGGGAATCTCCAGCACCTACCTCCACCTGCAGAGCCGCACACCACATATATGGCTGCTCTGTGCCCAGTAATGGGGAATCTCCAGCACCTACCTCCACCTGCAGAGCCGCACACCACATATATGGCTGTTCTGTGCCCAGTAATGGGGAATCTCCAGCACCTACCTCCACCTGCAGAGCCGCACACCACATGTATGGCTGCTCTGTGCCCAGTAATGGGGAATCTCCAGCACCTACCTCCACCTGCAGAGCCGCACACCACATATATGGCTGTTCTGTGCCCAGTAATGGGGAATCTCCAGCACCTACCTCCACCTGTAGAGCCGCACTCCACATATATGGCTGTTCTGTGCCCAGTAATGGGGAATCTCCAGCACCTACCTCCACCTGCAGAGCCGCACTCCACATATATGGCTGTTCTGTGCCCAGTAATGGGGAATCTCCAGCACCTACCTCCACCTGCAGAGCCGCACACCACATATATGGCTGTTCTGTGCCCAGTAATGGGGAATCTCCAGCACCTACCTCCACCCGCAGAGCCGCACACCACATATATGGCTGTTCTGTGCCCAGTAATGGGGAATCTCCAGCACCTACCTCCACCTGCAGAGCCGCACACCACATATATGGCTGTTCTGTGCACACAGGACCTGTGATGAGGTCACAGGAGGGGAGGAGTCAGAGGTCACATGATCAGGGGCCTCAGTGGATACAACTCTTTTATTATAAAATTATAAACAATACATACATCATAATAAATAAACTGTACAGAAATAAAACATCGCTAAATAAGTAACAGAAACAAAAGGAACCAGCATCAAATAAACCAAAAAGTCCAGAGTCCTTAGTCCTTCCAAAGCTATTGCAGCTTCCAGAGGAACAGCAGGAACATTCCCCCTAACCAAAATTATATATAACCATAAAAGAAACATGCACACACACTGACACACACTCACCCCCCAAAAGAAAGGAAAAAGGTCTCACCTGGCCATACATACAACACAACCTATATATACACTACTATATACACAATAAGACATGGACAAAATTTATTTATTTTTTTTCCTATTTTTTTTATTTTTTGCTTTTTTCCCCCACCACACCACAGGTCCATGAGTTCATGCCCTTTTCACTGCAAGCTTGATGGGTCCATGAAAGTTTATGCCCTTAGAAATCTACAACCCTCGGGTCCATGGCAAGTTCCATGCCCTCCCCCCCACACAAAAACCCCCACCCAACCTAAACTATACCCCCCAAACATATAACTATTTACACTTATATACAATACATAACATTAACAGACCTACCACACAAGAACACTACATTACATTACTTTACATTAAACACAACATTATAAACATTTATAAACATTAACTCTATACACTGACCACATAACCTGCAAGGCCCAAGTTCAGCGACTGCAAGCCCAATATCCATTATTTCCTGAATTTACAAAACAAAAAGCTAAATGTGCCACACACCAGCCCACCACCGGGAAACTGGAGTCCTAAGAGGCCCCATCGATAACCACCAACACACGCACCCTGTCCCTCACCAACTAAATCTGTCCCTAAAAGAAAAGAAACTGACCCTAACTATCCCTACCTATCCCTACCTGTCCCTACTCTACCTAGCTTATCAAAACTAACTATCTAGCTATCCCTAAACTGGCCCTCCCTGTCCCTATCTGTCCCTACTTTTCTCTCCCTCAACACCCACACCACCTTATCTTACCCTACCAACAATCTCACACAGACCAGCTCTCCCTAGGGCACGTTAAAGGAGAAACCCCTCCAAAGCCAAGAGGCCCTCCTCGCACCCAGCCTCTCGAACTCCAAAGAGCGCACCTTCCCAGGTCACCCAAGATGTTTCTAACCACCTCATCCAGGGGGAGGACTTTCCGCTGCGTGGAAACTAAACTCCATGCATTCCAAGTGTGGAACCTAATGACTACACTAACTAGGAATAAAGTGCTCCGTTCTCGGCCACCCAGGGATCTGAATGCCCCATAAGCCCACTCCGGATAAGAAAGGGACGCCAGCCTAGGCCAGCCTATGGAAGCACCCACCCTGTTGTAGACCCCTGTATTAAAGGGACACTGAAGGAGAAAGTGCTCCATGCTTTCCAACATGTCGCCACACTCCTCACGAGGACAATCCCGATCATCGGAGCTCCTGCACCTCAGGTTGTCCCTTACATACATCCTCCCATGGAAGCAGCGCCAGGCCAAGTCCCAAAACTTCAAGGGATCCGCTTGTAATTTAATAACCCAAGCCCAACCTCCAGATCCCGGCCTGGGCAATCCTTGAGCACCAGGGGCTTCTGGAAATGGGTCAACAGAACCCTGCTGTCAAGGAATTTCCTCGACATGGTCCTGATTTCCCACATTCCCAGACCCCACCGGCGGATCACCTTCAGAACCGGGGTAGCATAAGCCAGGAGATGTCCGTGTGGTGTGCGCATGTCCTTCACCTGCCCTCCTGTCTCCCATTCCTGGAAGAAAGGCCGAAACCAACCCCTGCAGGAGAATACCCACGGAGGAGCCCTCTCTGAATAGAGGTTGGCAACATTGATCTTAACAGCTGGAAGAACAGGCTATAGACCCGTGTCCAGTGAGGTTCTGGCAAGATGCAGACACTGCTCAGGTATATTAACAAGGGAAGCAGAAAGCCTTTGGCCAAGTTGACCCTTTCCCTCAGGGTTAAAGACCAACCCTTCCACTGGTCCACCTTTTGGGCGCGATCTTAAGTCTGCCCTCCCAATTTTGCTGGGGTAGTCCCCGGGGCCAAATTCGATGCCTAGGATTTTGGCGGAGGTCTGGGGCCCTGGAAGGGTGTCCGGGAGATCAAAACTAGGATCTCCCCCTCCCAGCCAGACTTTCACACTTTTCCCGGTTGATCATGGACCCGGACGCCTCCGAGTAGCGCTCGACCTCAGACATGACCCAATCCGCCTCCTCTCTCGAGGACACAAAGAGGGAGACGTCGTCAGCGTACGCTACCACCCTCAGAGTGGCCCCCGGCTCCGCCAGGTCCATCCCGACTCCCACCAACGTTCACGATCTACCCTCCTCAAGAAGGGATCGATCGCGAACACATGTAAAAGTGGGCTCAGAGGACAACCCTGGCGGACCCCGGAACTCACCTCAAAAGGGTGACCAACCCAACTGTTCACAAGTGGAAAAGTCTCAGCCCCCTGGTATAAGGTCTCTAACCAATTTACAAACCTCCCAGGCAGACCGTACCTCAAAAGGACAGACCAGAGGTACTCGTGATTCACCCAGTCAAAGACCTTCGCTTGATCTAGGGACAGCAAGTACCCCTTCCAGTGACCCACCCTGCCCTGCTCCACTGCCTCTCGGACACCGAGCACAGCACTAAAAATACTGCGGCCTGGAACAGAGCAGTGCTGAGCCCCCGAAAGGAGCCAGGGTGCAAACTTCACCAGCCGATTAAACAGCACCTTTGCCAGAACCTTCCGGTCCACATTGAGAAGCGCTATGGGACGCCAATTCTCAATACGGGACGAGTCCTTACCCTTTGATAGGATAATCAAGGCTAACCTCCTCATTGAGCTGGGAAGAGCGCCCGAGGAAAGGCACTCATTAAACACCTTGTGAGGTCGGGACCGCCACCATTTTGTATAGGGCCTGTACCAGCCTCCATTTTGTCAGTTCACACAGCCACAGACTTTTAGCTACACAGGGCTTATTAGCATATTCAGTATGGCCAGCTTTGATGTCCACTATGAATCAATAGGCCTTTACATGCTAATTGGTTTAGGCCAGGGTCTGAATAAGATGGTCAGTCGTATGGTAAATAGCTCGAGCTCAAGCCATTGTTTCCTGCTCCATATGAATTGCAGGCCAGTTAATATGCGTGCTTCAAAGCAAATGGGGAAGGGCCTAGCAGGTTTAAAAGCTGTAGCCAAGAAGAGGCTGGTCTCTCATTCCATTTTCCCACAGCAGCAGAAGCACAAGGGACAGACTTGCCAAATGGAGCTGCAGCACATGCATTGGGGACTGTCCAGCAACTGAAGACTTTCACCTGGGGAACGCAGAGCTCCATGCCTCCCCATGACCATACAACCCGGTAATATTGATCTATAGCTTATACCTTTTAGCCTTGTACATTATTGTTGTATTCTTACTCTGACTGCAAATCCATTGTAATTACGTTGTATAGCTTTACTGTATATTTCTGTAATTATCTAGTGCGCCCTTAAGGCAAATTAAACCATAAAATTAATCTTGGCTGATGCTTTTACTCTGATCATGAATCTTAGAATACCCAGTGGGTAACAGGACACCTTCCCCGGCGGCCATTTGCTCTAGGTGCAGTTCTCGTACTGACCTGAGAGACAAAGGGGGGCGCCGGAGAGCTGTACCTGTGGAGTTACGTCCCATTGGTGACGTGGGAGGAAAGGGATCGTCCGTCCCATTTGGTAGCGGCGGTGGTATCAGAAGCTGTGATACCCGGGCTACCGGGTGGCGGTCGGCTTAGTTCCTCACACACCTCAGTCAAGAGGAGGACCAAGGAGTCCCTAAAGGTCTTGTAAAACTCGGATGTTAAGCCATCCGGACCTGGTGATTTTTTGGGCCGAAGCCCATCAATGGCCAGTCTCACTTCCTCTTCCCTGATTGCCTCTACCAAAACATCAAGAGAGGGGTCATCTCCTGGCTCAGGAATGGTCTCAGCCAGGAAAGCTGACATCCCGTCTCGATCCAGATCTGACCACCTCCAGGATCCCTGATTTGGATCGGTTCAGGGAACCCGTACTGTCGATCAGTCCTGTCACCATCTTACAATTCACTGACATCTTACAGTTTCTGTAAGGGTTGGACGAGCGGTACCTCCCGGAATCCCTCTCAAAAACCAAAGATGTGTGCCTATCATACTGACACCTCTTGAGCAAAGACTTCACCCTGGAGATCTCCTCACGGTCACCCCCAGTCGAGACGAGCTGCTCGAGTTTCCTCCTCAAGGCCTGATACAAGCGGTGCCTGTTCAGACTCCTGAGGCTCGAGAGCTGACGGAAGAACCCCGCCACCCTCTCTTTGAAGATCTCCCACCACTCAGATTTACTGCTACAGAGATCCAAAAGCGGTACCTGGCTCTGAAGAAATTCCTCACAGGACTGTCTCACTTCCGCTTCTTCCAAGAGGGATGAATTCAGCTTCCACAGCCCTCTTCCCATCTGGGGTGTCTGTGTAACATTCAGAGAAAAGAAAATTAAACAGTGATCTGAGAATTCCACCTCAACCGCGGACACTGCAGAAAAGATGGCATCCTCTTTCAAAAAAAACCTATCTATCCTAGACCTACAGCTACCTCTATGAAAGTTGAAACCCCCGTGACCTGGGGTGTGCCAGATGTGAACATCCACCAGGCGACCTTCGCTAGCTATACTATTTAATGCTGTACTATCATAAGCCAGGTGGCCTCCGGGACTCCCCATCACGGGATCTTGTAATGGTGTTAAAATCCCCACCGAAGACCACCTGACGGCTAGTAAAAAGAAAGGGCTTGATCTTCATGAAGAGACATTTGCGGTTCCACCTGGATTGTGGACCATAGATGTTTATGAGCCGAAGCTCCTGTCCCCTCATGAAAACGTCTAAGACCAGGCACCTCCCCATTTCTATCTCAATAACCCGTCGGCATTCCACCTCCGCGGTCTTAAAAAGGACCGCCACCCCCGCTATACGGCTCGGCCACAAGAGACCAGTATGAGGGCCCACACCTCCACTCCCTCCGGGCTTTATGGATGGCCCCCATGTCTGTTAGTCTGGTCTCTTGCAAAAACAAAATTTCAGCCTCAAATCGGGTGAAAAAATCAAAGGCCGCAAATCTGGCCACATCTGACTTAATACTGGCCACATTAATGGACGCCATAGTCAATGGGGTGAGTTCCGCCATCATGGGTGATTGGGTTAGATGGCCTGCTTCTTCCCCACTCCGTCTTCCCCATTTTTTTTCCCTCCGAAAAGGGGTCTGATCCCTTCCGTTTTAGGGAAGACGAGGTATCCATCCCCATGGTCTCCTTGCCTCCGGGCTCCAGGTCTGTCCCCCCCCAGAGGAAACGGCGTCCCCTGGGGGATGGACTCCGCCATCCCCTGAAGGCCCCCCAGATGCTGCCCCCGGCCCCTCGCCCCCGACCTCCGTTTCAGCAGGGTCGTCGAGGGCTTGGTACCGGTTGGAGAGGGCGATCAGAGGGGAGCCGGTGAGCCCTTCCGTTGGCATACTTACGGTCGGGGGAGGAGGTTTGGAAGGCTTGACCACCTTCTTCCTCCTTCCGGTATGCTTTTTTTCACCCCTCTCTACTGTAGGCTGATCCGTGACCTCCTCATCCACACTTTCATATTGGGAGGAGTTGTCGGAGTCAGTCAGGTTTTCCTCCCTCTCCATCCTCCTGATCTCCTCGCATACCTCTTCCTGCCCCGGGGCCTCAGAGACACCGGCCACCGGTGTAGAGGGGGGGGCAGGTATCACCCCAGTTGCCTGAGGCTCTCCCCGCCCCTCACCCCCGTGGCGCTTTTCCTGTCTCCTCTGGTAAGAGGGACCTCTATTGGCCTTATCCTTCCTCACTGGCCCCTTAGCCCCTCTCCCGCCACCACCACCTGCCACAGCAGAGGTCGTGCTGCCAGGGGTCGCCCCCTCATGGTCTCCACCCACCGGCCTGAACCGGCATTGGTAAAGGAGCGAGGGCAGCGGCTATACGGGTGACATAGGTATAGTATACCAGTACTATTATTGCCTTTTTACACAGGGTACCCTTGTATGAGTCCATCCTTACTTTTTTCTATTTTTTTCTATTTTTTCCTAATTTTTTTCTATTTCTTTTCAAGAAAAAATTTTTTCATTTTTTTTTTCTTCATTTTACTTAATAAAGAGATGACCACCAGCGGTTTTTCCTACAGTGGCAGCTATTGTAGCCCAAGTCACTACAGCAAGCGACTTTCTACAGGTTTCAGGAAACAAATTCAAATCACGAGACTTTGAACGTGAATCAAGACATCTCACCGGTCTGGAGCTACACAGCATAACTATTGCTGAATATATTAAGACCCAACGTATCCCAAGGGCCTACGTGTATCCCTTAGACCTACCCTTTTTCAGGACAACACGGATTTTTGTTCAAAATTTGAGCAAATATTGAACAAATGTTCCCTAGATCTCATGACCTTAACTCTAGAGAATCTCAATTCTGAAATAAAAAACTGCCAAGAGAAAGTTTCTACCATTGAAACACAATTAAAGGATTCATTACCAAAAGAAGAGTTCGATAGTATCCAGAAACGGACCAAAGAGAACGTCGAGATCTTCAGGAAAGAAACAGAAAAAAGGAAACGTCAAAAATTTATCCGTGATACCCAGGATTATCTGAATAAGAGGGTTTACAAATGGCAGGGCTCCTCCTCCCGTCCTTACCAATGCTTCTACAGAAACACAGGCGGCACCTCGGCATCCAGTTCCGACAGCGACCGAGGAGACTTCAATCGATCATCTGTATTGTCTTCCTCTTCTTCCTCTTTTTTAGGCTCCAACAGGAGATTCCATCAACGAAGAGGACGAGCGGGGGGGCCAATGCTACAGACACCAATCGACAAGGGGCTTACACGAGGTCCCAGGTAATACCAATCTTATAATTAATATATCTTCCAAATGTCTGAACACTACACAACTGAATCTATTACAGAAAGGTCTTTCATTCCAACATATAGATTTAATTCCTTTCAATTAGATCTGGATCTCCACAGGTTCTACAGGAATATCATACAAAAAAAGGCTGCACTCTATCATACTAAAGCATGACAATATGGAATACATGAAATTTAGAATAGCAATATGGCTTTGGAATATAAGGAAAAATTTGAGACGCTTAGTATAAACATTTGGCCAAACATTTTAAAGCCCACCAACCATCGTCAAGGTGGTCTCAATACTGGTGAGTCCCTAACCTAATGTGAACATACCTCTATTAGGCTGATATCTGAATTTCTGGGTGAATATGCACCTCTGTCAGCAATGCCTGCATTTATGGGTAAAGTAGGTGTGTAGCCCTGGTACACAATACCAGGAGGATGAGTGGAGAGGTAACAGTTAAGGTCTCTTCATGACATCATGTACACTTCTGACACACCCAGCAGGGGTGTGGAAGGGAGTGATTTTCTAGTCAGTCAGTTTCCTGTCCTTGGACAGAGTAGACGTGTCCAGTTTAAGTCTATCAGCAGTTCAGAACGTGGAGGCTGGTACAGGTGGTCTAATTCACCTTAGTCTAGTCAGAGCTGTGCCCCACTGGAAGAAAGACTGAACTAACTATTAAGAGTCGAGCAAATCGAAGGGCAAAGTGGAAGATTATTGGAAAAGTGCGTTTGGCTTGGAAGAGTCCTGCACGTTGCTACCGGTCACTGGGACCGAAGAATCACTATTGTTACAAGCATAGTGAAGAGAAAACCAGAGATTTACCGGACCCTAGGTCGCGGCAAACACCCCCTTATAGTCAGTACGTAACTGGGGTCAGGGAAGTGAAGACTTTGAGTCTCTGCAGGACAAAATAAGGATTCAGCTCCCTCATAGAAAGGCTCCTAACACTAAATTGACTGGGAAGCACAGCTTTGGATAAGCTGGAATCATAGAGGGGACTACGCTTCAGGCTGGTCGTACTCATCTTCATTGGACAGTAAAGGAGGCCCCTAACTTGCTTAGCTGTTGCCTCAAAGCTCATCCTCCATCAACCCCATCAGCCTCCCTGGGACCTGCCTTACCATCTTGCAAGTAAAGGTATGGAAAGACACTGACGGTGTGAGACTGAGTTATTATTGCATGCCTGCACAATCCCTACCTAACTACCGACCTGAGGGAAGAGTCCCACCTGTAGGGGACCCGACATCTAGCTGCCTCACCATCCCCTCAGAGATCTACAGCAGCGCTGGTATAAATTACCAGAATACTACAGGTGGCGTCACGAACTGTACATAAATCAATCCCCTGTAAATATATCCCCAACATACGCCAGACCGCCAGGGCCACAGACCGAGCCACAGCTACCTGTGACAATCCCCATAGACTTCTACGGGCTCGGCTCTGAGTACCCCATTGCCCTGGTAACCCACAATTGTGGTGGCGGGTCGACACAAAAACTTGGCGTCACGAACAGGATACGAAACTTGCAGCATTGCGAGCCCTGTGTGCCTGTGGAGTGTTTTTGTGAAAAAGGACTGTTTGCACTTTTGGCGCCAAAATCGCCATTTTTGTCGCCATATTCGCGCCCTCAGGCGCTGGAGAAGAAGGTGGGCGTACCTGAAAGAGCGCGCAGAGTCTTGGACACGCCCCCGGCTCTGACTCAGCGGCAGGTCCTGCAACAGGAAGTGAACGCTCTGACATCAGAGCGCCAGCGACGAAGGTCCTGTTCCCACTGCGGTGCCTGTGAAATAGCAGCGTCTGAAACCGGTAGGCTCCGTTTAACCAAGGGGGCGCTAAGATGTCACAACAACCGGCTGACAGTGCGGCCCCAGCCGGAGGCCCCAATCCCGCACCGTCTGGTATTGTAGCGCCAGATGGGGGCGCAGGCCCTGCACCCAGTCCGGTAGTCCCGATCATGCCACTAACGCTCCCATATATGCCTGGGGCGAAATGGCTTCCCCAATACAGCGGTGAGCCAGGCACATTAGCAGGCTTCAAGCGGAAGTTATGCAGCATCCTAGAAATGTACTCCATGCCTGAGAGACAAAAAGCTGCTGTGCTAATAGGGCAGCTAACTGGCGCTGCTGAGAGGGAAGTGGAGACTTGGGATACCGTTGATCAGGAGTCGGTACCTGCGATCTTCCTGAAGCTACATGCCATATTTGAAGACCGCACAGAAACGGATCTCCGGATGGCCTTCTATCACTGTTCACAACAGCCAGGTGACAGCATCCGGGACTACGCTTGCCGACTACAGGGAGCCCTGAGAGCCCTCAAGCAAATTAACCATTTAAATGCTATCGACGAGAATAGAATGCTGAAAGAACAATTTATACAGGGATTGAGATCCCCAGAGGAACGCAGAACTGTGAATTGGTGGTCCTTAGATCATCCGGGTGCTACCTTTGATGCCCTAAAGGACATGGCAATAAAAGGGCTGCGGCCCCTGGGCAAACCTGAGGTGGCCACCCAACATCATCAGGGTGAAGTCACTCTGGAACCGGCAGTAACCCCCTGTTCCCCGTTAGTGGCCGAAGCCAAAGCACAGATGACACCTCCTAGTGAATTGGACTGTCTGCGCTCAGAGGTGCGCCAGCTGACTAAAAATCTGGCCGCTGTGATGAGTGCCCTACAGCTGCGGAAAGAGGAGGAAGGGAAGATCTTGTTAGCTGACTGCCCAGAGGACGTTCCGTGGATGCACCGGAGAAGAAAGAAGACGTCGCCCCCCCGGAGGAGGACAACGCCACCCCCAGGAGCAACCTCTGATCAACACCCTCCTCGTCGAGAGATCATCTGTTATCGCTGCAACCGGAAAGGTCATCTATCTACACAGTGTCCTTTAAACGGGCAGAACCTGGGTCCAAGGGCCAACACCCAGGAGAATACCCGTCAGGCCCCCTAGACTGGAACCGCAGGTATGTGGGCGGGCGACCCTACCTGTCTATTATTCTAGATGGTATTGCTGTTCCAGCATTGTTAGACACTGGGTCCCAGGTGACCCTAATACCTGATGCTCTATATACCAAGTACTGGTCAATGGACAGTCTTAAACCTCCGAGCCTTGACTTTACTGTGTATGCTTCTAATGGTCTTCCTGTAGAAGTACTCGGAACAAAATGTGTAGATGTAAAGGTGGGCAGAGAGGAGTTGAAAGACCAAGGGCTTCTGGTAGTAAAGACTGTAAATGAGGAGAACGGTTTAAATATAATTTTGGGTACTAACATTATCGGTAATTGTTTGGGAGAAGTTGTGTTCTTGCTCCAACAGCTCGCTGAGATTGCCCGACCAAGGCAGAGAGGAGTAATCCAAAGAGAGATCCGGGCCCTGGTGTGTCAGCAGCAAGCGAAGCTTACCGACGGCGAAATTGGTAATGTACGGGTCACTGACTCAGATCCTATTGTGATACCCCCAATGAGTGAAATGATCATTTGGTGCAGGGCGGCCATAGGTCTGAGAGGACAGAATTACCAAGCTGTAGTAGAACCCCACCATTCAGAACATAGACCTACACTTATGACTGCTAGAGGAGTAGTAGAAGTGATGAATGGAAGAGTACCGGTACGGCTTCTCAATTGGGGAGATGATGAGGTGAATTTACCCCGTTATGCAACCATTGCTAAACTTCATGCTGTTGATAATAATTCTATTCTCCCGGCTGAGTCCTTAGACTCCTGTCAAATAGAGGAGGACAATGACCCAGCAACTCAGGTGTCGGAATGGTGTCAGCAACTCCATGTTGGGACGGACACCACTCCCGCTCACCAGAAGCAAGGGTATTACGGGTGGTGCAAGAGTACGCCCAAGTGTTTAGCAAAAATCCACTTGATTTTGGGACAATTAAGGGAGTACAACATCATATCCCTACAGGCAGTCATCCTCCCATCAAAGAGCGGTATAGGCCCATACCTCCAGCTCATTATCAGAAGGCTAAAGAAATGTTGAATGATATGAAGAAAGCTGGGGTGATAAGGATAGTTGTAGCCCCTGGGCAGCACCTCTAGTTCTGGTTAAAAAGAAAGATGGTAGTATGAGAATGTGTGTGGATTACAGGCAGGTGAACCGCATAACACACAAGGATGCATACCCGTTACCACGTATAGAGGAATCATTAGCTGCTCTGAAAACGGCTAACTACTTTTCTACCCTCGATCTGACTAGTGGTTACTGCAAGTGGCTGTGGCTGAGGAGGATCGTGAGAAAACGGCTTTCACCACCCCAATGGGGCTCTGTGAGTTCGACAGAATGCCGTTTGGGCTCAGTAGTGCCCCAGGAACTTTTCAGAGAGTGATGGAAAACTGTCTGGGACATCTCAATTTTGAAACCGTGCTGCTATACCTAGACGACGTTATCGTGTATTCCAAGACATATGAGGACCATCTGAAGCACCTGGCAGAAGTATTCGAGTCCCTGTCCAGGTACGGGATGAAATTAAAACCCTCAAAATGCCATCTACTCAAGCAGAAGGTACAATACTTGGGGCACATCGTCAGTTCGGAAGGAGTAGCGCCGGACCCAGAGAAAGTCACTGCCATCCAGAAGTGGCCGGAGCCGAAGAACCTTAAGGAAGTGCGACAGTTCCTGGGACTAACGGGTTACTACAGGAGATTCGTGAAAGATTACACGAAGAAGGCAGCTCCTTTACAGGACCTCCTGGTAGGACAATCCTTAAAGAGCAGAAACCCTCCCTTTAATTGGGGTAAAGAACAGGCTGAAGCATTCCAAAAGATGAAAGAGATCCTGACAGGTGATGAGATCTTAACCTATCCTGATTACAGCCAACCGTTCCTGTTGTACACCGACGCCAGTAATGAAGGGCTGGGAGCAGTTCTCAGCCAGAAGCAGAATGGCCAAGAAAAAGTCATCGCTTATGCTAGCAGAAAACTCAGGCCAACGGAGAGGAATCCGGAAAATTATAGCAGCTTCAAGCTGGAGTTTCTGGCGCTGGTCTGGGCCATTACTGAAAGATTTAAGCACTATCTGGCCTCCAATAAGTTCACGGCGTACACAGACAACAACCCGTTAACGCACCTGGAAACCGCCAAGCTGGGTGCCATGGAGCAGCGATGGATGGCCCGGTTGTCCAATTACCAGTTTACTATCAAGTACCGGGCAGGTCGAAAGAATGCTAATGCTGATGCGTTGTCCCGAATGCCGCATGACTCTGATACGGAAGAAGAATCGGACGACCTGGAAGAAATTGAGCTACCTGCGTTCCATCGAAATGGGGTAGTCCACGAGCATCGAGTCCACAGAAAGCAGAATGGTGCAACATTAAATCCTTTACCCCATCATAGTTGGAAAGAGACTCAGGACAGTGATCCAGTGGTCAGCCGCATCAAGGAGTTGTTAAGACAGGAAGGCTCCTCTCTGGAAAAGGATGCACCTATGTCAGCCAAGCTCCTGTGGAACGAGAAAAGCAGGTTGTTCCTATACCGTGAGAAGTTGTGCAGGAGATACGTCAACCCCAGAACCCATGAAATGGTCTGGCAAATAGTGGTCCCCAAGGCAGACGTCCCAATGGTGTTGGAAGCGTACCACGATCAAGCAGGACACTTTGGCTGGAGGAAGCTGGAGACCCTGTTGAGATGCCGGTTCTACTGGGTAGGGATGCGCAGCTCCATCGAGAGGTGGTGTCGGAACTGTGGACCCTGTGGTCTCAGAAGAAAGGACTACGGTAGTCAAAAGGCCCCCCTGCAACCTATCCGGACGACTCGTCCCCTGGAGATTGTGGCCCTGGACCACGTCAAATTGTCGCCAAGTAGATCTGGATACTCATACGCCTTGACCATGGTGGACCATTACTCCAGATTTCTGGTGGTTGTTCCAGTGAAAGACCAGACCGCAGTGACGCCGCGAAGACCTTTCAAGCAAGTTTCTGCAGACCGCATGGGTATCCGGAGCAAGTCTTAACCGATCAGGGACCTGCTTTCGAAGCTGATTTATTCAAGGAATTCTGTCATATGTACGGGTGCAAGAAAATAAGAACAACACCATATCACCCTCAAACCAACGGTCTTTGTGAAAAGATGAACCATATTGTCCTTGACTTGTTGAGATCCATACCGTTGGAAGACAGGAATCGATGGCCGGATTTACTGCCTGATTTGGTTGATTTGTATATGTGTAGCCCTGGTACACAATACCAGGAGGATGAGTGGAGAGGTAACAGTTAAGGTCTCTTCATGACATCATGTACACTTCTGACACACCCAGCAGGGGTGTGGAAGGGAGTGATTTAGTCAGTCAGTGTCTGGACTTCAGAGTGAGAAGTCAGTTTTCCTGTCCTTGGACAGAGTAGACGTGTCCAGTTTAAGTCTATCATCAGTTCAGAAAGTGGAGTCTGGTGTAGGTGTCTGTATACACCTTAGTCTAGTCAGAGCTGTGCCCCACTGGAAGAAAGACTGAACTATCTATTAAGAGACAAGCAAGGCGAAGGGCAAAGTGGAAGGAAGATAATTGAAAAAGTGCTTTTGACTTGGAAAAGTCCTGCACGTTGCAACCGGTTACTGGGGACCGAAGGATCACTATTGTACAGCATAGTGAAGAGAAAACCAGGAATCTACCGGACCCTAGGTCGCGGCAGACAAGCCCCTTATAGTCGGAACGTAGCTGGAGTCAGAGGGTGTGAAGACTTTGAGTTAGTGCACGACAATAAAAGGATTCAGCTCCCTCGCAGGAAGGCTTCTAACACAAATCTGACTGGGCAGGTACAGCTAAAGAAAAGCTGGAGATTTGAGAGGATTACGCTTCAGGCTGGTCGTACTCAGCTTCATTGGACAGTAAAGGAGGCCCCTAACTTGCTTAGCTGTTGCCTCAAAGCTCATCCTCCATCAACCCCATCAGCCTCCCTGGGACCTGCCTTATCATCTTGCAAGTAAAGGTATGGAAAGACGTTGACTGTGTGAGACTGAGTTATTATTGCATGCCTGCACAATCCCTACCTAACTACCGACCTGAGGGAAGAGTCCCACCTGTAGGGGACCCGACATCTAGCTGCCTCACCATCCCCTCAGAGATCTACAGCAGCGCTGGTACTAATTACCAGAATACTACAGGTGGCGTCACGAACTGTACATAAATCAATCCCCTGTAAATATATCCCCAACATACGCCAGACCGCCCGGGCCACAGACCGAGCCACAGCTACCTGTGACAAAATCCCCATAGACTTCTACGGGCTCGGCTCTGAGTACCCCCATTGCCCTGGTAACCCACAATTGTGGTGGCGGGTCGACACAACTTTTTGGCGTCACGAACAGGATACGAAACTTGCAGCATTGCGAGCCCTGTGTGCCTGTGGAGTGTTTTTGTGAAAAAGGACTGTTTGCATTTTTGGCGCCAAAATCGCCATTTTTGTCGCCATATTCGCGCCCTCAGGCGCTGGAGAAGAAGGAGGGCGTACCTGAAAGAGCGCGCAAAGTCTTGGACACGCCCCCGGCTCTGACTCAGCGGCAGGTCCTGCAACAGGAAGTGAACGCTCTGACATCAGAGCGCCTGCGACGAAGGTCCTGTTCCCACTGCGGTGCCTGTGAAGTAGCAGCATCTGAAACCGGTAGGCTCCGTTTAACCAAGGGGGCGCTAAGATGTCACAACAACCGGCTGACAGTGCGGCCCCGGCCGGAGGCCCCAATCCCGCACCGTCTGGTATTATAGCGCCAGATGGAGGCGCAGGCCCTGCACCCAGTCCGGTAGTCCCGATCATGCCACTAACGCTCCCATATATGCCTGGGGCGAAATGGCTTCCCCAATACAGCGGTGGGCCAGGCACATTAGCAGGCTTCAAACGGAAGTTATGCAGCATCTTAGAAATGTACTCCATGCCTGAGAGACAAAAAGCTGCTGTGCTAATAGGGCAGCTAACTGGCGCTGCTGAGAGGGAAGTGGAGACTTGGGATACCGTTGATCAGGAGTCGGTGCCTGCGATCTTCCTGAAGCTTCATGCCATATTTGAAGACCGCACAGAAACGGATCTCCGGATGGCCTTCTATCACTGTTCACAACAGCCAGGTGACAGCATCCGGGACTATGCTTGCCGACTACAGGGAGCCCTGAGAGCCCTCAAGCAAATTAACCATTTAAATGCTATCGACGAGAATAGAATGCTGAAAGAACAATTTATACAGGGATTGAGATCCCCAGAGGAACGCAGAACTGTAAATTGGTGGTCCTTAGATCATCCGGATGCTACCTTTGATGCCCTAAAGGACATGGCAATAAAAGGGCTGCGGCCCCTGGCAAACCCGAGGTGGCCACCCAACATCATCAGGGTGAAGTCACTCTGGAACCGGCAGTAACCCCCTGTTCCCCGCTAGTGGCAGAAACCAAAACGCAGGTGACACCTCCTAGTGAATTGGACTGTCTGCGCTCAGAGGTGCGCCAGCTGACTAAAAATCTGGCCGCTGTGATGAGTGCCCTACAGCTGCGGAAAGAAGAGGAAGGGAAGATCTTGCTAGCTGACTGCCCAGAGGACGTTCCGTGGATGCACCGGAGGAGAAAGAAGACGTCGCCCCCCCGGAGGAGGACAACGCCACCCCCAGGAGCAACCTCTGATCAACACCCTTCTCGTCGAGAGATCATCTGTTATCGCTGCAACCGGAAAGGTCATCTGTCTACACAGTGTCCTTTAAACGGGCAGAACCTGGGTCCAAGGGCCAACACCCAGGAGAATACCCGTCAGGCCCCCTAGACTGGAACCGCAGGTATGTGGGCGGGCGACCCTACCTGTCTATTATTCTAGATGGTATTGCTGTTCCAGCATTGTTAGACACTGGGTCCCAGGTGACCCTCATACCTGATGCTCTATATACCAAGTACTGGTCAATGGACAGTCTTAAACCTCCGAGCCTTGACTTTACTGTGTATGCTTCGAATGGTCTTCCTGTAGAAGTACTCGGAACCAAATGTGTAGATGTAAAGGTGGGCAGAGAGGAGTTGAAAGACCAAGGGCTTCTGGTAGTAAAGACTGTAAATGAGGAGAACGGTTTAAATATCATTTTGGGTACTAACATTATCGGTAATTGTTTGGGAGAAGTTGTGTTCTTACTCCAACAGCTCGCTGAGATTGCCCGACCAAGGCAGAGAGGAGTAATCCAAAGAGAGATCCGGGCCCTGGTGTGTCAGCAGCAAGCGAAGCTTACCGACGGCGAAATTGGTAATGTACGGGTCACTGACT
The DNA here is from genome assembly GCA_033576555.1 of Oophaga sylvatica. Classification (NCBI taxonomy): domain Eukaryota; kingdom Metazoa; phylum Chordata; class Amphibia; order Anura; family Dendrobatidae; genus Oophaga; species Oophaga sylvatica. The sequence goes on from JARQOD010005675.1 coordinate 40,200, forward strand.
CAGTTCCTATTGTGATACCCCCAATGAGTGAAATGATCATTTGGTGCAGGGCAGCCATAGGTCTGAGAGGACAGAATTACCAAGCTGTAGTAGAACCCCACCATTCAGAACATAGACCTACACTTATGACTGCTAGAGGAGTAGTAGAAGTGGTGAATGGAAGAGTACCGGTACGGCTTCTCAATTGGGGAGATGATGAGGTAAATTTACCCCGTTATGCAACCATTGCTAAACTTCATGCTGTTGATAATAATTCTATTCTCCCGGCTGAGTCCTTAGACTCCTGTCAAATAGAGGAGGACAGTGACCCAGCAACTCAGGTGGCGGAATGGTGTCAGCAACTCCATGTTGGGACGGACACCACTCCCGCTCACCAGAAGCAAGGGGTATTACGGGTGGTGCAAGAGTACGCCCAAGTGTTTAGCAAAAAATCCACTTGATTTTGGGACAATTAAGGGAGTACAACATCATATCCCTACAGGCAATCATCCTCCCATCAAAGAGCGGTATAGGCCCATACCTCCAGCTCATTATCAGAAGGCTAAAGAAATGTTGAATGATATGAAGAAAGCTGGGGTGATAAGGGATAGTTGTAGTCCCTGGGCAGCCCCTCTAGTTCTGGTTAAAAAGAAAGATGGTAGTATGAGAATGTGTGTGGATTACAGGCAGTGAACCGCATAACACACAAGGATGCATACCCGCTACCACGCATAGAGGAATCATTAGCTGCTCTGAAAACGGCTAACTACTTTTCTACCCTTGATCTGACTAGTGGTTACTGGCAAGTGGCTGTGGCTGAGGAGGATCGTGAGAAAACGGCTTTCACACACCCCAATGGGGCTCTGTGAGTTCGACAGAATGCCGTTTGGGCTCAGTAGTGCCCCAGGAACATTTCAGAGAGTGATGGAAAACTGTCTGGGACATCTCAATTTTGAAACCGTGCTGCTATACCTAGACGACGTTATCGTGTATTCCAAGACATATGAGGACCATCTGAAGCACCTGGCAGAAGTGTTTGAGTCCCTGTCCAGGTACGGGATGAAGTTGAAACCCTCAAAATGCCATCTACTCAAGCAGAAGGTACAATACTTGGGGCACATCGTCAGTTCGGAAGGAGTAGCGCCGGACCCAGAGAAAGTCACTGCCATCCAGAAGTGGCCGGAGCCGAAGAACCTTAAGGAAGTGCGACAGTTCCTGGGACTAACGGGTTACTATAGGAGATTCGTGAAAGATTACACGAAGAAGGCAGCTCCTTTACAGGACCTCCTAGTAGGACAATCCCTGAAGAGCAGAAACCCTCCCTTTAATTGGGGTAAAGAACAGGCTGAAGCATTCCAAAAGATGAAAGAGATCCTTACAGGTGATGAAATCTTAACCTATCCTGATTACAGCCAACCGTTCCTGTTGTACACCGACGCCAGTAATGAAGGGTTGGGAGCCGTTCTCAGTCAGAAGCAGAATGGACAAGAAAAAGTCATCGCATATGCTAGCAGAAAACTCAGGCCAACTGAAAGGAATCCGGAAAATTATAGCAGCTTCAAGCTGGAGTTTCTGGCGCTGGTCTGGGCCATTACTGAAAGATTTAAGCACTATCTGGCCTCCAATAAGTTCACGGCGTATACAGACAACAACCCGTTAACGCACCTGGAAACCGCCAAGCTGGGCGCCATGGAGCAGCGATGGATGGCTCGGTTGTCCAATTATCAGTTTACTATCAAGTACCGGGCAGGTCGAAAGAATGCTAATGCTGATGCGTTGTCCCGAATGCCGCATGACTCTGACACGGAAGAAGAATCGGACGACCTGGAAGAAATTGAGCTACCCGCGTTCCATCGAAATGGGGTAGTCCACGAGCATCAAGTCCACAGAAAGCAGAATGGTGCAACATTAAATCCTTTACCCCATCATAGTTGGAAAGAGACTCAGGACAGTGATCCAGTGGTCAGCCGCATCAAGGAGTTGTTAAGACAGGAAGGCTCCTCTCTGGAAAAGGATGCATCTATGTCAGCCAAGCTCCTGTGGAACGAGAAAAGCAGGTTGTTCCTATACCGTGAGAAGTTGTGCAGAAGATACGTCAACCCCAGAACCCATGAAATGGTCTGGCAAATCGTGGTCCCCAAGGCAGACGTCCCAATGGTGTTGGAAGCGTACCACGATCAAGCAGGACACTTTGGCTGGAGGAAGCTGGAGACCCTGTTGAGATGCCGGTTCTACTGGGTAGGGATGCGCAGCTCCGTCGAGAGGTGGTGTCGGAACTGTGGACCCTGTGGTCTCAGAAGAAAGGACTACGGTAGTCAAAAGGCCCCCCTGCAACCTATCCGGACGACTCGTCCTCTGGAGATTGTGGCCCTGGACCACGTCAAACTGTCGCCGAGTAGATCTGGATACTCATACGCCTTGACCATGGTGGACCATTACTCCAGATTTCTGGTAGTCGTTCCAGTGAAAGACCAGACCGCAGTGACGGCCGCGAAGACCTTTCAAGCAAGCTTCTGCAGACCGCATGGGTATCCTGAGCAAGTCTTAACCGATCAGGGACCTGCTTTTGAAGCCGATTTATTCAAGGAATTCTGTCAAATGTACGGGTGCAAGAAAATAAGAACAACACCATATCACCCTCAAACCAACGGTCTTTGTGAAAAGATGAACCATATTGTCCTTGACTTGTTGAGATCCATACCGTTGGAAGACAGGAATCGATGGCCGGATTTACTGCCTGATTTGGTTGATTTGTATATGTGTAGCCCTGGTACACAATACCAGGAGGATGAGTGGAGAGTAACAGTTAAGGTCTCTTCATGACATCATGTACACTTCTGACACACCCAGCAGGGGTGTGGAAGGGAGTGATTTAGTCAGTCAGTGTCTGGACTTCAGAGTGAGAAGTCAGTTTTCCTGTCCTTGGACAGAGTAGACGTGTCCAGTTTAAGTCTATCATCAGTTCAGAAAGTGGAGTCTGGTGTAGGTGTCTGTATACACCTTAGTCTAGTCAGAGCTGTGCCCACTGGAAGAAAGACTGAACTATCTATTAAGAGACAAGCAAGGCGAAGGGCAAAGTGGAAGGAAGATAATTGAAAAAGTGCTTTTGACTTGGAAAAGTCCTGCACGTTGCAACCGGTTACTGGGGACCGAAGGATCACTATTGTACAGCATAGTGAAGAGAAAACCAGGAATCTACCGGACCCTAGGTCGCGGCAGACAAGCCCCTTATAGTCGGAACGTAGCTGGAGTCAGAGGGTGTGAAGACTTTGAGTTAGTGCACGACAATAAAAGGATTCAGCTCCCTCGCAGGAAGGCTTCTAACACAAATCTGACTGGGCAGGTACAGCTAAAGAAAAGCTGGAGATTTGAGAGGATTACGCTTCAGGCTGGTCGTACTCAGCTTCATTGGACAGTAAAGGAGGCCCCTAACTTGCTTAGCTGTTGCCTCAAAGCTCATCCTCCATCAACCCCATCAGCCTCCCTGGGACCTGCCTTATCACTTGCAAGTAAAGGTATGGAAAGACGTTGACTGTGTGAGACTGAGTTATTATTGCATGCCTGCACAATCCCTACCTAACTACCGACCTGAGGAAGAGTCCCCACCTGTAGGGGACCCGACATCTAGCTGCCTCACCATCCCCTCAGAGATCTACAGCAGCGCTGGTACTAATTACCAGAATACTACAGGTGGCGTCACGAACTGTACATAAATCAATCCCCTGTAAATATATCCCCAACATACGCCAGACCGCCCGGCCACAGACCGAGCCACAGCTACCTGTGACAAAATCCCCATAGACTTCTACGGGCTCGGCTCTGAGTACCCCATTGCCCTGGTAACCCACAATTGTGGTGGCGGGTCGACACATATAATCATATACCTGTAAGCTCAACTAACTGCACTCCCGCCTATCTTATGAGAGCAAGGCCCGGAAAACTACCAATGGATTTAGAACTTGGAGTGGTAGAACCGGAGGCAGACGACGCTGTTGAAAACTGGGACGTCAATCGGCAAGAACAATACAGAAGAGTACAAATCTGTGTAGAGGAAAGTCTCAATAAGGCACGGGAGAAACAGGAAGATGTTTACAACCGAAATGCTCCTGCCAAGCCTCTGATGCCTGGAGAGGTAGTATTAAAGAGAAAAAGGAAGATGCACAAACTGGATAACCAGTGGGAGCAAGAACCCTACGTCATACAAGATTCTAAATATGACAACAGAAAAGTCTGTGTCGTCAGTAAAGACGGAGGAAGAACAACAAACCACTGTGTCCAGAGATCATTTGAAGTTGTGTCCAGAACACTTAAAGCGTTGTGAAAAGAACCCTGTCCTCAATCAAAAAGAAAAGAAAGAAGAGGTCATACACACAGATCTGGGAGATTTTCCTGCGGATTGGCCTAGACTGGGAGATGCTGTATAATTCCAGTGTTGCAGTTTTATCAGCCACAAGAGGAAGTTTTTACCTCCAGTTGTGCCTGTGGTGCCAGTTGAGCCCGCTCAGGAGTTACCCATCCCAGCAACACCTCAACCTGTGGAACCTCAAGATGGATCATCTGAAGCAGCGCCCCATACTATGGGATCCCCTGGTGAAGCTGACTCACACCGCCCAGCCATCAGTACGCTTGCCAGATCCATAGAAAGATTAAGGCAGTTTCATAGTTTGCCGTTACGCAGTGCAGACAGATCGCAACTTGATATACCTGAAACTACACCACGTAGATCAGAGAGAATTAAAAGGGAAATTACCCATTAGATATCAGCAGTAGTTATAACGAATTTATGTGAACATTGTAAAAGCTATATAATAAATGTGTTTTTCCCTATTATGTCTTCGTTTAACAATGGACTCAGAGGCTGAGGACTGAGCCAGCCCAAAAACTGTATCCTGTAAATAGTTGCACTTTGTGCCTTTTTAATGGTTTCACATGAAACCTTGACTTACCTCTGAACCAAAAACCCGTGTGGTGTGGCACTGAGTGAGTCTGCATTCGGATGTCCTGCAGCCCACCCAGGACCTACGTTAGAAGGTTTGGTGCGGGTCCTTCACAAGTATACTGTATATTTATTGAATGCTATTTAATACTTGTATTTTTCTATAATGTTTGCAACGTTCAAGATATCCTCACCTCCCGGATGGACGAACCAATGTTTAATTGTTTAATGTTTTCTTGCATAAACAAAATGTCTCTTTTATATTTTACAGCCCGGAGTGCTGTCGTTTACCATGGGGAATGTGTAGCCCTGGTACACAAACCAGGGGGATGAGTGGGGAGGAACAGTTAAGGGCCTTCAAAACATCCCAAAAAATACACTTCTACACACCCAGCAGGGTGTGGAAGGGGGGTGATTTTTAGCATCAGTTTCCCTTCCCTTTGGGCAGAGTAGACGTTCCAGTTTGAGCCTGTCATCTTTTAGAACGTGAGGGTGGTACAGGTGGTCAATTCACCTTAGTCATCAGAGCTTTCCCCACGGAAGAAAGACTGAACTAACTATTAAAGTCGAGAAAATCGAGGGCAAAGGGGAAGAAAATTGGAAAATGCTTTGTTTGGAGACCCCTGCACGTTCCCCGGGCACGGGACCGAAGAACACATTGTTAAAAGCATAGTGAAAGAAAACCAGAGATTACCGACCCTATCGCGGCAAACACCCCCTTATAGTCAGTACGTAACGGGGGTCAGGGGAATGAAGACTTTGGATCTCTGCAGGACAAAAAAAAGGGTTCACCCCTCATAAAAGCTCCCCAACACTAAATTTTTACTGGAAGCACAGCTTTTTAAACTGGAATCATAAGGGACTACCTTCGCGGGGGTACTCATCTTTATTGGCAGTAAAGGAGGCCCTAACTTGCTTAGCTGTTTTCCTCAAAGCCATCTCCATCAACCCCCTCACCTCCCTGGGACCTCCTTACCACTTTCGTAAAGGTAGGAAAGACACTGACGTTGAGACTGAGTTATTATTGCATCCTGCACAATCCCTACCAAAATACCGACCGAGGGAAGATCCCACCGAGGGGGCCCCACATCTAGCTGCACACCATCCCCTCAAGATCTTAACAGCGCTGGTACAAATTACCAGAATACACGGTGCGTCCAACGTACATAAATCAATCCCCTGTAAATAACCCCAACATACGCCAGACCGCCAGGGCCCAAAAACCGAGCCCCCACTACCTGTGACAATCCCCAAGACTTCTAAAGGGGTCGGGGCCCGAGTACCCCTTGCCCCGGTAACCCCCCTTGGGTGCGGGTCGACACATAGGACCCGGTTAATTAAAATCCCACCTGGGGGGGGCGGGTGCTCGGTCAGCAAGCTAACATTCAATAGACAAAAAAAAAAAAAAATGACTGGCACTTCCCAAATAAGTGAAATAGTGCAACCAAGGAAGCTACCCTGTTATGTTTTGGGAGCTGGAGTGCTGGTAAAAAAGCAATACCCAACAGTTGAATCTAGAGTTTCAGTACCCGACTAACCCCCAAACAGAGGCGCCGTGGGCTTCCTACGTTGGGCCTAGACCCTCGTCACAGCCGAGAAACTAACTATACCAAAGAAAAATAGGAAACTATCTGCCCCGGGGCAGAACCCCCAAAAAAATAAAAGCCCCCCCAAAATTAATGGGGGCGG
>JARQOD010005676.1:0-46799 GCA_033576555.1 Oophaga sylvatica
CAGCCTTTTAAGGGAAAAAACCCTGGGGGGGTCTGATGTAGGCCTGGCGCTGGCAAAGGGTTTAGTGCCTCCAGGGGACGACTGGCAGGGGCATGGGGTTGGTTGCAGGTTACCCCCCCCCCGGGCGGGGGTGTGGGCTTCCGCACTCGGTTTTCCCGGTTGGCCTCATAGTGTTGGCGATCCGTGCTGTTCTGACCGCGCCTCCGGTTCTCCCAGGATGAACTGTCGGACCTCAGTGGGCACAGAGCAGGAACTGGTCTTTGTTCACAGGTCCCTCAGCTTTCAAGGTGTCAATGACAGTCCATGGATCCACTGGTCAAAGTGGGTCCTGTTCCTTGCACCACTCGCTATAACTTCGTGTGGGCCACGTTGGAGGTTCCGGAATTCTTTCGTTACCTCAGGGGTTACGGTACTTGGGCGATCAGGGCCTGCTTGATGGCCTCATTTCATCATCTTGATCTGGCGTGAGGGAAGCAAACGCCTCCAGAGCTTTGCCCTTTAGCCGGGGGGTCAAGTACCTGGCCCATTGGTTGTCAGGCGCCGGTTCTGTCTGCAGACTTTTCAAAGGTCCGCAAAAAGTGTCCAAGTCTCCGTCCTTTTCCTTCACGGGAAAGGTCCGGCCGGGGGGCTTCGGACTCGAGACTGCGGGTGTGCCGCTCTGGGCTGTGGGGGCACGCCCTTGTCTGGCACTCCAGTTCATGGGCTCCGACTTCCCGTGGCTTTCTCAGCCTTCCCGCTCGGCCTCTCCTGGGTTGGCCCGTCTCGGGCCTCCTGTGGTATTTGCTGGTATGCAGGCGCCCATCACGGTCGTCGGGAGGAAGTCCCCCAGGGCCCGCCTGCAAGTAAGGGTCCAACCCGCCCCGGGTTGTAAGCAGTCGGGGTTGGGCCTTGCTCCTGCGGCACCCCTTGGCTTGGGCGCTCCGGGCCCCGCCACCTCGCTGCTGTCCAGTTCCTTCAGGGCCTGGACCAGTCGGGGTTTGGTTCTTCGTGGTCAAGGCCGTGGTACACGCAGATTCCCACAAGAGTGTCCCTGTTCTGCGGGTGTACCAACTTGCTCTCTTGTAGCCATGTTTGCCAAATAAAAGAAGGATAGAAAAAACAAAGAGAAGGGGGGGTAACCCAAGTTACACAAATTGTCCCCCGACAATAAAACACTGAGTCTGTTCTCCAAAACTTTAGTTGCAGGGTCCCTGAAGAACGTGCAAGTTTTTTTTAGTGAAGGGAATGATTTGCTCAAACCAGATCATAATCCTCATAATCCACCGCTGTGCCACAATATGTGGAACGGGCCACGGTCCGCCACACGGGTGGGCCCGGGGATCACGGCTTGTGACCCCCTCCGTGCCGCAAATGTGACAAAACGCGGCACACACACGCGGCTGCTGCCGTCCCCCGGGGTTAAACTGCGGGATTTTTAATTATCCCCTTCCACTTGGAAACTTGCAGCTCTTGGCGCCCCCCCTTCCCTCAGGTCAGTCAGGAACTGCACCTAGGATAATTAGCCCACCAATGGGTCCTTGGGAGTGTGCTGGCTAGGGCAGCTGCAGTGAGGGGAATTATAACTACTCCGGGCGCAGCCAGGCAAACCTTAAAAACCCGCTCCGTCATCCCCAAAACGTACCCAATAGGTAAAAACTTTAACCCCTTCCTTTTTAGCTGCCACCAGCTCGATTTACTTAATGAACAATTTAAAGAGGGTCCAAGCAACCCCAAAACAGTAGCGTAGTACCTCGGGGCCGTGCAATTGTTTATAGGCAGGAGAAAAAAAACTAATAAATTTATAGGTTTATTCCTTAAAAAAGACAGGAGTGCTTAAGTTTAAAAAGAAAGGTAACAAGATTGAGACAATCAGTTATTTAAAAATAAAAAAAAATAAAAGGGGATTAAAATGAAAAAAACTCAATGGTAATTATGTGTTGCAGGCAAAGCGGTTGGGGGAAGGAGCCACCCTCATAGTTCTTTGAGGTCTTTAGTCAGTCACCACAGCAAGAAGTGACAAGGGGGGGGGGCTTTGCTGCAAACACTTTACCTGTGGGTTATGACCTCCAAAAGGGGCGGGTTTTTTTGGCCACCTCCCTGGGCTAAAGTTTTGGTTGAGCTCGAGCGATCATAAGATTGATCCCCTTCTGTGAAACTAGCAGAAAATGGCAGACCTATCAATGATTTATTTAAAATGACGGTTCAAATGAGCCCAAACTTGGGGGAGAAGTTTATGGGATCCGAGGAATTCATTTCTCGGGTTTCTGTTGGAGTTAGGGTTTACAGTACCACGGGAACGATGCCTGTCGGCGCATGTTTCAAAACAGTAACTTTCGTGTTTTTTCGCAAAATCCCACCTGTTTGTACGAAAAAGATGGATTCTCCAAAATGGCTTGTAGGGGGGGAAAAACACATGGACAGACAATGCAGACCCAAGCGGGGAGAGGCGGGAAACTCCCTGCTGGCAGCTCAGATTTACATGGCCTGTTTGTAGGGCGGGGAGGGAGGGGGTGAACTGCAGAGAGGGGAGGGAGGGGGGGCTTTGCTTGTGGCTTCAGAAACGCTGGGAGTGTAGTTCTATGGGGAAGGTTCTAAAAAAAACCAAAAGGAATGGAAGCTTGCCATTCATCATCCTATAGGAATAATCACTGTAATGCTCTATAGAATAAAATCAAACCCGTGTGTAATGATTAGAATGATCGTCTGTGTAATGACTCTTAGAATACTCTTGTGTAATGATATAGGATAGACACTCTGTATAATGTTCTATAGAATAGATCCTGTGTAAAGTCTCATAGAATAGATCACCTGTGTGAATGACTTAGAATGATCACTCTGTGTAAGACTTGGTGTCACTCTGGTAATGGTTTATAGAATAGATCACTGTGTGTAAGTCTCATAGAATAGTCACTCGTTTAAGTCTCTTTAGAATGTCCTCTGTGTGTAATGACTTTATAGAATTGATTGTCTGTGTGTAATGACTATAAAAGATCCTTGTGTGTAATGATCTTGAAAGATCACGTTGTGTAATGTTCTCTATAGATAGATCATTGTGTGTAATGATCTATAGAATAATTCCTCTGTGTAATGACTATTAGAATAAACGCTCTGTGTGTAATGTTCTATATAAATCACTGGGGGAATGTCTCTATAGAAATCACTGTTGTAATGTCTCCTATAGAAAGATCATGGTGTAAGTTCTTATAATAGATCACCTGTGTGTAATGTCTCTATAGAATATCACTGTGTGAATGTCTCTATAGAATGTTTCATCTTTGTAATTACTCTATAAATAGATCTTGTGGTAAGACTCTATGAATAGATCACTGTTAATGTCTCTATAGAATAATCATCTGTGGTTTAATGTCCTATAGAATATCACGTGTTAATGTCCTCTATAGAATAATACTCTTTGTTTATTACCTATAGAATAATCACGGGTTTAATTCTCTATGAAAGATCACTCTTTGTTAATTACTCTATAGAATATACCCTTGTGTGTAATGACCTATAGAAAGATCACCGTGTGTAATGTCTTAGATTAGATCACTTTGTGTGTAATGTCTCTTAGAAAAGATCACCTGTTTATGTCCTTTATAGAAAAGATCACTGTGTTAATGTCTCTATAAATAGATCACTCGTGTGTAATGTCTTATAAAAGATCACTGTTGTAAGTTTATAGAATAAATCGCTCTGTGTAATGTCTCTATAGAATAGTACTGGTAATGGCCTATAGAATAGATCACTGTGTTTAATGTCTCAGAAAAAGATCCTCGTGTAATGTCCTATGAAGATCCTCGTTTTTAATTCCATAAATAGTCATTGTAATGCCCCCTTTTAAATAGATCACTTGTGTGTAATGTCCTATAGAATGATCACGTGTGTAATACTATATGAATAGTTTCCTCCGTGAAGTCTCTATAGAAAGACACTGTTAATGGCTCATAGAATAGATCACTTTGTGTGTAAAGTCTCTATAGAAAAGATCACCTGGTAATGTCTCTATAAAAGATCCTCTTGTAATGATCTATAGAATAGACACTGTGTGAATGTCTTATAGAATAAATCGCTCTGGAATGTCTCTTAGAATAGTCACTGTGTAATGTCTCTATAAAAGTCATCTGTGTAATGTCTCTTAGAAATAGATCACTTGTGTGTAATTCTCTATAGAAAAGATCACTATGGTAATGCTCTAAGAATAGATCGCTCTTGTTAATGTCTTTGAATAGATCCCCCTCGTGTGTAATGTTCTATAGAATAGTTGCTTGTGTGTAATGTCCTCTATAGAATAGACATCTGTGGTAAGTCTCTATAAAAGAATCCTCTGTGTAATGTCTCAATAGAATAGATCACTCTGGTAATGTTTCTATAGAATAATCACTGTGTAAATGTCTCTATAGAAAAGATCACTCTGTGTAATGTCTCTATAGAAAAGATCACTATGTGTAATGTCTCTATGAATAGATTGCTCTTGGGTTGTAATGACTCTATAGAATAATCACTCTCTTTTAATTACTCTATAGAATAGATCACTCTGTGTAATGACTATAGAATAGATCACTCTGTGTGTATGTCTCTATAGAATAGATCCCTGTGTAATGATTATAGAATAGATCGCTCTGTGTGTAATGTCTCTATAGAATAGATTGCTCTGTGTGTAATGTCTCTATAGAATAGATCACTCTGTGGGTAATGTCTCTATAGAATAGATCACTCTGGTAATGATTATAGAATAGATCGCTCTGTGTGTAATGTCTCTATAGAATAGATCACTGGGTGTTATGGACTCTATAGAAATAGATCCTTGGTGTTATGACTCTATGGATAGATACTCTGTGTAATGTCTCAATAGAATAGATCACTCTGTGTAATGTCTCTATAGAATTAGATCGCTGTGTAATGTATCTATTAGAATAGATCGCTCTGTGTGTAATGATTATAGAATAGATCACTGTGTGTAATGACTCTATAGAATAGATCGCTCTGTGTGAAATAATTAGAATAGATCGCTCTGTGTGTAATGGCTCTATAGAATAGATCACTGTGTAATGATTATAGAATAGATCACTGTGTAATGACTATAGATAGATCACTGTGTGTAATGATTTAAGAATAGATCACTGTGTATAATTGACATAGAATAGATCACTGTGTGTAATGTCTCTATAGAATAGATCGCTCTGTGTGTAATGGCTCTATAGAATAGATCACTCTGTGTAATGATTATGAATAGATCGCTCGTGTAATGACTCTATAGAAAGATCGCTCTGTGTGTAATGTCTCTGTAGAATAGATCACTCTGTGTAATGTTTATAGATCGCTCTGTTTGTAATGACTTATAGAATAGATCGCTATGATGAATGGCAGACGGACCGCCACATGGTAGCCCGGGGTATCACGGTTTGTGATCCCTCCGTGGCCACAAATGTGACAAAAACGCGGCACACAACACACACGGCTGCTGCCGTCCGACCCATTGTGTCAGGAATAACCTGCCGGGATTTATTATTATCCCACTTGCACTTAGGAACTTGCAGCTCCTCTGTGCCCCTTACCCTCAGGTCATCAGGGAACTGCACCTAGGATAATTAGTCACCAGAACAGCACAAGAAATGGAGCTCCAGTCCAGGGTATCACCACACCTCCCCCTCTTAGAATGCGCTAAAGGAGGCATGACCTGTTGGTAATCGCCTATGGCACCTCAGGGGGTTCGCCACGGGGACAAACCACAGCATTCCCATGATCGCTGCCTTTCTTGTGTTGTACGGCAAAATCTTACCGCTGTAGGGCAAGGCTCCAGCGTAGCACCTACCATTGGTTCCGGACACTGTGTGCAGCCAGCTCAGAGGGTTGTGGTCGGTAAACCACCTTGGGAGGTGCGCCGTACAGGTGGGCTGCAAACGTTTTCGTGCCCGACCATGGCCAGGCACTCCTCTCGATGGTGGAGTATGCCACTTCCTTCGGCAGAAGTTTCAGCTCAGGTTACAACACGGGGTGATCCTGGTTCCCCGAGTCGACCTGGCTGAGTACTGCAACGAGGCCAAATTCGTGGCGTCAGTCTGTACCAGGAATGGCCGACTGCTGTCGATGGCTTTCAACACGGAGAGCTGCACAGGGCTGTTTTAAAAGTTCGGAATGCCTCCTCACAGCCATCTGTCCAGTTGACTGTTTGGGTAAACCGCCCTAGGGAGGTCAGTCAATGGTTTTGAATGGCGCTATAGTTCTGTACGAAACGCCTATAGTACCCTGCAGTGCCCAGGAAGGACTTTCACCTGCTTTTTGGTCCTGGGGTGGGCCAGGACACGATCGCGTCCACTTTCTCTGGCTCCGGACTCATGGTAAACCCCTACCTACCGGTGCCCCAGGTAGTGGACCTCCCTCATTGCCCATCTGGCATTTTCCTAGCTTGATGGTCAGACATGCCTGGTGAATACGCTTGATCACCTCCTGGAGATGCTGAAGGTGTCCTCCCAGGTGGAACTGAAGACGGCAAGGTCGTCCAGGTACGCCACAGCGTACTCCTCCCAGTCCCTGAAGCAGGTGGTTGACCATTCCACTGAAAAAGTGGCAGGGGCATTCTTCATGCCGAAAGGTCATGACCGTGGACTGTACAGTCCAAAAGGGGTGATAAAGGCTGATTTCTCCTGCCCGCAGGGCTCAGGGGAATCTGCCAGTTATCCCGGCTTAAATCCATGATGGATATGTACTTGGCATTCGCCAACCAGCTCCAGCAGATCCTCGATGCGTGGCATTGGTGCGCATCAAGGTAGTGATGGCGTTGAGCCCCCTGTAGTCCACGCAGAACTGGGTGGTCGATTCCTTTTTTGGCACGATAAAACTACAGGTGAGGCCACGTGCTTTTGGACTGTCGGATCACCCCCAACTGCAACATCTCATTGATCTCCTGGCGCATAATCTGCTGTCACCTCCTCAAGATCCGATAAGATTGGTCCTGCCGAATGGGGCATGATTCCCGGTGTCCACCTCGTGGAACTACCAACTTGGTCCTTCCGGGTCGGTTATGAACACGGCCCGGAAGGTTCCAGTGTGGCCAGCAACTGCAAACCGCTGGGAGACAGTTAGCGAGGCATTTTACCTCCATGTCCTCAATTGGCCCATCGGCCTTGCTTGGGCCAGCATGTCCAGGAAGGGGGTCTTCCTCCCGTCCTCAGGCGGTTGCAGACGTAGGACGCAGGCTTCACCGTTCGTGAATGGACCTTCATCATGTTGACGTGAAAAGGCCTTGCGTCTACCCCGGTGTGGTCAAGCGTGACCACGTAGGTGACTGGGTTGAGCTGTTGGTGCACACGTACGGGCCTTCACAGGCTGCCTGAAGCTTATCCTTTGGTACGGGGACCAGCACCCACACCTTTTGACCCACCTGGTGGTCCGCTCCTGGGCGTTCTGTTGTACCAGTGCTTCTGGTCAGCCTGAGCCTGCGTCATGCTGTCAATGCACCAACTGCGTCAAGGTCTGCATCTTGTCGCGGAAGCACATGACATAATCCACGATGGGACTCTCCGTGGGGTTTGGCTCATCTTCCCAGGATTCTCTTATCAACCCAAGGGGTCCCCGGACTCGCCTGCCGTACAGGAGCTCGAAGGGGGGAGAACCCCGTCGAGGCCTGCGGGACTTCTCTGTAGGCTAATAGCAGGTTGGGAGGTACGCTCCCAATCGCGTCCCTGGGTCTCAACCAACATGCGGAGCATTTGTTTGAGGGTACCGTTAAAGCGCTCACAAAAAACCATTGGTCTGTGGGTGATTACACACTCGATACCATTACGCGTCACCTGCATTTTCCTGCAGAATGCCTCCATTAGGCGAGGCAATAAATGGGTCCCTCGATCGGTAAGCATCTCCCTGGGAATCCTACCCGTGAAAAGATTGTCACCAGTGCATCCACCACCTTATAATGCACCCACATAGTCATATCTAATAGTATTAATGCATCCCATTGTCAATATAATATATAATGCACCGCACAGTCTTAAATAGTATAATGCACCCCCGTAGTCATATATAATAGTATAATGCACCCCATAGTCATATATAATAGTATAATGCATCCGTATTACGGATTAGTACATTTCTCTCCAAGATCAGTCCAATGGTAGGGTAAAAAATTTGTTTATAATAAAATATCATCAATTTTAGTAAAAAACTATTCCGTTATAATCAAACGGCTTCACACCCCTGTTGAGTTCTAAGGTGAGAAACAAGTTGCGATTTACGGTTAAAACATTGACCCAAGAAAAAAGAAAAGCCCTGCCGTACTTGAACACACACTGCCACCAACAATGATATATTTGAAAAAGGTAACAATCTTTATTTATAAAACCATATCAAAATCACATAAAATGATAAAATCAAAGGGACACAATGTTTGACCCTCCCTGATGAAGCTGATTTTGTACCGGACAGGGTTCTTGAACATTTCCCACATTCTTAACATGAAAAAGGCTTCTACCTTGTGTGGATTTTCTTATGTCTGTCAAGATATAATTTCCTTGTAAAAACATTTCTCACATTCTGACAGCGAAAAGGCTTCACCCCTGTGTGTATGCTCTGATGTCCTTTTAGATGTGAATTCTCTCTAAAACATTTCCCACATTCTGAACATTGTAAAAGGCTTCTCCCCTGTGGAGTTCTAATGTGAGAAGCAAGATTCGATTTAACAGCAAAAGATATCCCACATTCTGAAATGTAAAAGGCTTCTCCCCTGTGTGGTTTTTTTTTTTTTTTTTTTTTTTCATATTTAAATTCTTTTATTAAATTTGAAAAAAACAATGAAATAACAAGATAAACGTGTTGTCACAAAAAAACATCAATAACAAAGCATAGTCAAAAACTTGAGATAAGAAAAAGCTTTTCTGATCCACATATTAACAAAATGTTAAAACTAGATTTATTGTTATTAATATTAAAATTTGTTAATGCACACAACCTTGAAGAACATTGTACATGTTGTCTTTTGTGGTATCTATGTTCTAACACAAACAAATAATCACTACGAAGGGAAGGAAGGGTAAAGAAAAGAGGTGAGGAGTGGGGGGGGGGGGGGGGAGGGAAGGGAAAAAAGTAAAGATTGAGGGCACATGTCCCTATATGATATTAAATGGAAATAATGCAATTAACTATAGTGAGTGACTGATAAGCCAACATTTAAAGTCTCACCAGAACTCAGATTATATCTCAGTCCAAGAACTATATCCAGTCTTTTCAAGAACCTTCTCATCTCTGTGACAATATGGTTTTAACTATTATTCATAGAATTTTCCATTTAAACCAAGGGTCCATATTGCAAAAATTGTTTCTCGTGGAGCCATTCAGGCCAATGAAATGTCTCTTCCATTCTCCTTATCTGTTCCATTTTCTACCCATTGAACATAATCAGGGACCTCAGTCGATTTCCAATTACACGGGGGATTAAAAGTTTAGCTGCCGTCAAGAGATGCACTACCAGTGAGTTTTTCCTCAGAAAATCTCTGAAGAATCCATATTCAAAAGTACCATAGTTTGATGTAATACAAATGGTTTGCATAAATATCTTGAAAAACTATGGACTTTTAACCAGAAAGGTTGGATACTTGGGCAAGACCACCAACATGACTGAGTGTACCTCTATTGGCATTACATCTCCAGCTGTATAGGGAAAATAGAGGGAAAAAATCTGTGAGATTCTAACTGGCGACCTATACCATCTCAAGTAAGTTTCAGAGCATTTTCTTGAGAAAGTATGCACCGAGAAAAAACCATGTGAGCGAGTGAGGATTTGTTTTGTCTCTTCATCTGAAAACGTACAGGTTAGGTCTGATTCCCACTGCAAAATGCAAGAGGTTTAGTTGGGGATGTTCCAATACCAATTTATTATAGGAAAAAAAGAAGTCAACCTATTAGGAAGGGTAGGTCTAGAGACTAGCTTGACAATCCTGAGGGAGAATTACGATGCACTCCCAATGTAAGAAACCTGGACCAGAAAACAAAACATGCGAGCAATGAAATTTCCCCTCCTAAAGCGCGTAAGGTCTCCAATATCAAAGTTTTAGTCTCTGATTCTTGCCCCCAATAATTGGCCTAAAGTCAAGTCTTGTAGTTTAGCCCATACACCCATAGTATCCTTAAACATGGAATCCACAAACCAAGGGAAAGATACCCGCCAGCGGGAAGTCGAGTATAGTGAACAAGATAAGAGTTGTTTTCCCTCATGTTCCCCTGTTCCATTAAAGGAAGTCCCTTAAAAACCAGTGCATGTCTTTTAAAGTGTGTAAAGTATATTTTGATTTATCAAGAAAAGGGGCAGTCCAAAGTAATCTCACTCCCTTCTCCCCCATCAACCAAAAAGCTAATGATTTACAGGGTTTTGAGTAAGAAGGTGAGAGCAATTCTGCCAATAATCAAGGTGAGTCGCCCGATAATACAGTCCCATATCAGGAAGACCAATTCCCCCTAATTGTTTTGGACGTCGTAAGCAAGCATGCGCGTGACGAGGTCTATTTCCTTTCCATAAAAATGTAGAAAAAATACATCTAATGGATGTAAAATAGGCGAGGCCGCACTGGGATGGTAAAGAGTCTGTAGAAGGTATAATATTTTGGGAAACTACATAAGTTTTCAGAAGATTTTTCCTACCCAACCATGAGAGAAAAGGAATATCTATTTTTTGGAGCATAGCTTTAACTTCCACTAGGCTGACATCATAGTTAAATTCATAACAATCTGGACAAATCCCCAGGAATTCTAATTCCAAGGTATGTTATATAAGATGGTGGCCAAGAGAAGGGATATTTTAGTCTTTAGTAAAGTAATTGTGGATTTTGGGAGATTCAAACCAATCATTTCGCATTTTAGAAACATTAATTTTTAAAATTGGAAATCTCTCCATATTGCTGGAGAAGCGCCATTACTTCCTTGAGGGACTTGATAGGGTCTGATAAACTTAATAGTAAATCGTCGGCGAAGGCACTGACTTTGTATTCTCAGAGTCAACCTTAAAAACCCTTAATATCAGGGCATTGTCTAATAGCTTGAAGCAGGGGTTCAATGGTTTTAAAAACAATAAGGATGGCGAAAGTGGGCATCCTTGACGCGTACCATTATTAATGCGAAAGGGTGTTGACAATTGCCCATTAGCCCGAACCTTCGCTGTGGGTGATGAATATAGATTCAATATAATGGCAATGAAGCGGGGGAGGAAATCCAAATTTCAAGAGAGTCTGCTCTAAAAACTCCCAGTCCACCCGGTCAAAAGCCTTTTCCGCGTCAAGACTTAATAAGGAGGGGCAGAGAGCAATGCTTGGCAATCGCCAAAGAGTAAATTGTTCTCTGAACATTATCTCTCCCCTCCCTCCCCAAAACAAAACCTGCCTGATCCCGGGTGAACTAGGGATCCCAGCAGGCCCGTTATTCTACGGGCCAAAAGTTTGGTCCATTAACTTATAATCCGTGTTGAGTAAAGAGATTGGTCGGAAATTACTACAGATTGAGTGATCTTTATTTGGCTTCGGAATGAGAGTATAAACGCTTCTTGAGATTGGGGGAGGGGCGGGGGAGCCCAATAAAAGTGAGTTGAAGTATTTGACTAAGTAAGGGGATAATGTTGAGAAGAACTTTTTATAATATATTAATGGGGAACCCATCAGGCCCGGGGCTCTTTCCGGATGGTATGGAACTTAATGTTGTTTTATTTCATCTTCAGTCACTGGTGCCAGCAGAGATTCTGCAGTGGTCTTGTCTAGAGAAGGGAGTGACAATTTGTCTAAAAAGGTGTGCATTGCCTCTAATCTATCTGAATCAATAGAGCCGTTTGTCGCAGACTGTAGTTATTATAGCGAGCCTAAGTAAGATGAAAAAGCGTCCGCAATACCCTTTGGGTCCTCCGTCAGTATGCTATTAGGACCCATCAATGCTGTAATGTGGAGGAGGCTTTCTGTTTTTTGAGAGCCGCAGTCATGTGTTTCCCCCTCTATTGCCATGTAGGTAAGAGGTGAATTTGATCTTTGCATAATTATTTGTAGCAATAGTGTTAAGAATATCTGCAAGCTGAGATCTACACAACTGCAGCTCCTCAAAACGTTTGCGTCGCTAAAGTGTGTTTGTGTGCTATCTCCAAGGTATTAATCTTTTGGAGAGTAGGGATGTGATCTTATGCATGCGCTGACATTTAATAATGGACCCCAGTTTGATAAAATTTCCTCTCATCACAGCTTTATGGGCCTCCCAAACCGTTGTCGCTTCATCCCCTCCGTATCATTAGCTACAAAAGTAATCCGAAATTTGAGAAGTGATATTCTTCACAGTAGTTCATTGTCCAGTAGTGTGACATTCAATTTCAAGAACCCTGGCGAGCAGGGAGGTCCCGCAAACCGAATGCGACTTGAAACAGGTGCATGGTCGGAAATGCCTATAGTTCCTATCTGCGCCGATGACACAAAGGGGACCAAAGGCTCAGGTACCAGCAAATAGTCTATTCTGCATTAGGATTTATGGGGATGTGAATAGAAGGAATAGTCCCGTTTGGATGGGTGAAGTAATCTCCAGCTATCCTTAAGTTTCAAATCTTGCAAGATAAATGTAATTTCCTCAGTGGCTCTATAGGCAACATGGACTTTGGGTGTAGAAGTATCTAACAAGGGATTCAATACTATATTTAGGTCGCCACCCACCAGCACATATCCCTCAGCAAATGTCTTGAGTTTAGCCAATATTTTTTCAGCCATGCAACCGTACCTTGATTGGGAGCGTATATATTGCTAACTGTAAGGATTATTCCTCCCAGCTTCCCCTTAACAAAAATGAACCTACCCTCGTCATCCAAAAATGTGGTAAGGATTTTAAAAGGACAATTCTTATGAATTCCAATACTTACCCCCTTAGTTGAGGAGTCAGATGCTGTTGCATGAACCCACTGGCTGTACACCCTCGACGGCAGATGCGGGGGATTTTCCTAGTAAGGAAATGGGTTTCTTGTAACAGAAGGAAATAAAACTGGATTAGTACGGAGAATGGAAAAGACCTTACTAGTTTCCTGGGGAATTAAAACCCTTAACATTATACGATGTTAATTTACATGAATAACCCATCATGAGGATCAGCAAAAAGGCTCAATAGATAATGGATCAGTGAAGATAATATAAATCGCAATTGACTCAACGAGCAGACAGAAAAACCAGTATTTTAACTCACTACTACATATTTTCTCTGAGAAAAGAGGGACGGGAATTAGAGAACAGCTTTTTCTGAGGGAAAATATGGGGTATTAGGAGAGAAGGAATTGGAATACAACTGTACAGGGGTTGAAGAATACAGGACAACAAACATACACACACATTACAACAAATACACAAAACAAGCTAAACTTTTAAGAGTAAGCAAATTGGGGTGAGGCGTAGCTTCCAGGGGAGATCCACCCCCAAGCAGAGACACAAGGTCCCCCCTGAGAACAATCACCCCCAAAAGCCAGGCCCCACTCATCAGGGGGGGTTCACAAGTGAAATTTTAGTCACTCATTTCCCACATGACTACAAGCAGTAGCGTTAGGAGCCCCCAACTACTATAAATATGAGAACTAAATGGTTCTATCTTTAACTAGGTCAAGGAATAAGACAGCCATAGCTATTATATACTAACAGTCCCATTCGGTAATATGACTATCAGATGGTAATGTGTAGCCTGGTACCAATACCAGGAGGATGAGTGGAGAGGTAACAGTTAAGGTCTCTTCATGACATCATGTACACTTTCTGACACACCCAGCAGGGGTGTGGAAGGGAGTGATTTAGTCAGTCAGTGTCCAGACTTAAGAGAGAAGAAGTCAGTTTTTCCTGTCCTTGGACAGAGTAGACGTGTCCAGTTTAAGTCTATCATCAGTTGAGAAAGTGGAGGCTGGTACAGGTGGTCTAATTCACCTTAGTCTAGTCAGAGCTGTGCCCCACTGGAAAGAAAGACTGAACTATCTATTAAGAGTCGAGCAAATCGAAGGGCAAAGTGGAAGGAAGATTATTGGAAAAGTGCTTTGACTTGGAAAAGTCCTGCACATTGCTACCGGTCACTGGGGACCGAAGGATCACTATTGTTACAGCATAGTGAAGAGAAAACCAGAGATTTACCGGACCCTAGGTCGCGGCAAACAGCCCCTTATAGTCAGAAAGTAACTGGGGTCAGGGGGAGTGAAGACTTTGAGTCAGTGCAAGACAAGATAGGATTCAGCTCCCTCGCAGGAAGGCTCCTAACACAAATCGGACTGGGCACAACAGCTAAGGAAAAGCTGGAATCTTAGAGGGGACTACGCTTCAGGCTGGTCGTACTCAGCTTCATTGGAAAGTAAAGGAGGCCCCTAACTTGCTTAGCTGTTGCCTCAAAGCTCATCCTCCATCAAACCCCATCAGCCTCCCTGGGACCTGCCTTATCATCTTGCAAGTAAAGGTATGGAAAGCGCTGACGGTGTGAGACTGAGTTATTATTGCATGCCTGCACAATCCCTACTTAATTACCGACCTGAGGGAAAGAGTCCCACCTGTAGGGGGACCCGACATCTAGCTGCCTCACCATCCCCTCAGAGATCTACTGCAGCGCTGGTATAAATTACCAGAAGATACAGGTGGCGTCACGAAACTGTATATAAATATATCCCCTGTAAATATTCCCCCAACATACGCCAACCGCCAGGGCCACAGACCGAGCCACAGCTACCTGTGACAATCCCATAGACTTCTACGGGCTCGGCTCTGAGTACCCCCATTGCCCTGGTAAACCCAAATTGTGGGTGGCGGGTCGACACACAAACTTGGCGTCACGAACAGGATACGAAACTTGCAGCATTGCGAGCCCTGTGTGCTGTGGAGGTGTTTTGGTGAAAAAGACTGTTGCTGTCGTTTGGCGCCAAATACCGCCATTTTGCCGCCATATTCGCGCCTCAGGCGCTGGAGAAGAAGGTGGGCGGACCTGGAAAAAGCGCGCTGTTGCTTGGACACGCCCCCAACCTGCACCCCAAACTGCATAGCAATCTGCGTCGCAAACTGCATAGCAATCTGCATCGCAAACCGCATAGCGAACTGCATAGCAATCTGCATCGCAAACCGCATCGCAATCCACATAGCAAACTGCATCACAATCTGCATTGCAATCCGCATCGCAAATTGCATCGCAAAATAGAGCGGCAGGTCCTGCAACAGGAAGTGAACGCTCTGACATCAGAGCGCCTGCGACGAAGGTCCTATTCCCACTGCGGTGCCTGTGAAGTAGCAGCATCTGAAACCGGTAGGCTCCGTTTAACCAAGGGGGGCGCTAAGATGTCACAAAACCGGCTGACAGTGCGGCCCCGGCGGAGTCCCCAATCCCGCACCGCCTGGCATTGTAGCGCCAGATGGGGGTGCAGGCCCAGCACCTAGTCCGGTAGTCCCGATCATGCCACTAACGCTCCCATATATGCCTGGGGCGAAATGGCTTCCCCAGTACAGCGGTGAGCCAGGCACATTAGCAGGCTTCAAGCGGAAGTTATGCAGCATCCTAGAAATGTACTCCATGCCTGAGAGACAAAAAGCTGCTGTGCTAATAGGGCAGCTAACTGGCGCTGCTGAGAGGGAAGTGGAGACTTGGGATACCGTTGATCAGGAGTCGGTACCTGCGATCTTCCTTAAGCTGCATGCCATATTTGAAGACCGCACAGAAACGGATCTCCGGATGGCCTTCTATCACTGTTCACAACAGCCAGGTGACAGAATCCGGGACTATGCTTGCCGACTACAGGGAGCCCTGAGAGCCCTCAAGCAAATTAACAATTTAAATGCTATCGACGAGAATAGAATGTTGAAAGAGCAATTTATACAGGGATTGAGATCCCAAGAGGAACGCAGAACTGTGAATTGGTGGTCCTTAGATCATCCGGATGCTACCTTTGATGCCCTAAAGGACATGGCAATAAAAGGGCTGCGGCCCCTGGGCAAACCTGAGGTGGCCACCCAACATCATCAGGGTGAAGTCACTCTGGAACCGGCAGTAACCCCCTGTTCCCCGCTAGTGGCAGAAACCAAAACGCAGGTGACACCTCCTAGTGAATTGGACTGTCTGCGCTCAGAGGTGCGCCAGCTGACTAAAAATCTGGCCGCTGTAATGAGTGCCCTGCAGCTGCGGAAAGAGGAGGAAGGAAAGATCTTGTTAGCTGACTGCCCAGAAGATGTCCCGTGGATGCACCGGAGAAGAAAGAAGACGTCGCCCCCCCGGAGGAGGACAACGCCACCCCCAGGAGCAACCTCTGATCAACACCCTTCTCGTCGAGAGATCATCTGTTATCGCTGCAACCGGAAAGGTCATCTGTCTACACGTGTCCTTTAAAACGGGCAGAACCTGGGTCCAAGGGCCAACACCCAGGAGAATACCCGTCAGGCCCCCTAGACTGGAACCGCAGGTATGTGGGCGGGCGACCTACCTGTCCATTATTCTAGATGGTATTGCTGTTCCAGCATTGTTAGACACTGGGTCCCAGGTGACCCTCATACCTGATGCCCTATATACCAAGTACTGGTCAATGGACAGTCTTAAACCTCCGAGCCTTGACTTTACTGTGTATGCTTCGAATGGTCTTCCTGTAGAAGTACTAGGAACAAAATGTGTAGATGTAAAGGTGGGCAGAGAGGAGTTGAAAGACCAGGGGCTTCTGGTAGTAAAGACTGTAAATGAGGAGAACGGTTTAAATATCATTTTGGGTACTAACATTATCGGTAATTGTTTGGGAGAAGTTGTGTTCTTGCTCCAACAGCTCGCTGAGATCGCCCCGACCAAGGCAGAGAGGAGTAATCCAAAGAGAGATCGGGCCCTGGTGTGTCAGCAGCAAGCGAAGCTTACCGACGGCGAAATTGGTAATGTACGGGTCACTGACTCGGATCCTATTGTGATACCCCCAATGAGTGAAATGATCATTTGGTGCAGGGCAGCCATAGGTCTGAGAGGACAGAATTACCAAGCTGTAGTAGAACCCCACCATTCAGAACATAGACCTACACTTATGACTGCTAGAGGAGTAGTAGAAGTGGTGAATGGAAGAGTACCGGTACGGCTTCTCAATTGGGGAGATGATGAGGTAAACTTACCCCGTTATGCAACCATTGCTAAACTACATGCTGTTGATGATAATTCTATTCTCCCGGCTGAGTCCTTAGACTCCTGTCAAATAGAGGAGGACAATGACCCAGCAACTCAGGTGGCGGAATGGTGTCAGCAACTCCATGTTGGGACGGACACCACTCCCGCTCACCAGAAGCAAGGGGTATTACGGGTGGTGCAGAGTACGCCCAAGTGTTTAGCAAAAACCCACTTGATTTTGGGATAATTAAGGGAGTACAACATCACATCCCTACAGGCAGTCATCCTCCCATCAAAGAGCGGTATAGGCCCATACCTCCAGCTCATTATCAGAAGGCTAAAGAAATGTTGAATGATATGAAGAAAGCTGGGGTGATAAGAGATAGTTGTAGTCCCTGGGCAGCCCCTCTAGTTTTGGTTAAAAAGAAAGATGGTAGTATGAGAATGTGTGTGGATTACAGGCAGGTGAACCGCATAACACACAAGGATGCATACCCGTTACCACGTATAGAGGAATCATTAGCTGCTCTGAAAACGGCTAACTACTTTTCTACCCTTGATCTGACTAGTGGTTACTGGCAAGTGGCTGTGGCTGAGGAGGATCGTGAGAAAACGGCTTTCACCACCCCAATGGGGCTCTGTGAGTTCGACAGAATGCCGTTTGGGCTCAGTAGTGCCCCAGGAACATTTCAGAGAGTGATGGAAAACTGTCTGGGACATCTCAATTTTGAAACCGTGCTGCTATACCTAGACGACGTTATCGTGTATTCCAAGACATATGAGGACCATCTGAAACACCTAGCAGAAGTATTTGAGTCCCTGTCTAGGTACGGGATGAAGTTGAAACCCTCAAAATGCCATCTACTCAAACAGAAGGTACAATACTTGGGGCACATCGTCAGTTCGGAAGGAGTAGCGCCGGACCCAGAGAAAGTCACTGCCATCCAGAAGTGGCCGGAGCCGAAGAACCTTAAGGAAGTGCGACAGTTCCTGGGACTAACGGGTTACTACAGGAGATTCGTGAAAGATTACACGAAGAAGGCAGCTCCTTTACAGGACCTCCTGGTAGGACAATCCTTAAAGAGCAGAAACCCTCCCTTTAACTGGGGAAAAGAACAGGCTGAAGCATTCCAAAAGATGAAAGAGATCCTTACAGGTGATGAGATCTTAACCTATCCTGATTACAGCCAACCGTTCCTGTTGTACACCGACGCCAGTAATGAAGGTTTGGGAGCAGTTCTCAGTCAGAAGCAGAATGGCCAAGAAAAAGTCATCGCTTATGCTAGCAGAAAACTCAGGCCAACTGAAAGGAATCCGGAAAATTACAGCAGCTTCAAGCTGGAGTTTCTGGCGCTGGTCTGGGCCATTACTGAAAGATTTAAGCACTATCTGGCCTCCAATAAGTTCACGGCGTACACAGACAACAACCCGTTAACGCACCTGGAAACCGCCAAGCTGGGCGCCATGGAGCAGCGATGGATGGCTCGGTTGTCCAATTACCAGTTTACTATCAAGTACCGGGCAGGTCGAAAGAATGCTAATGCTGATGCGTTGTCCCGAATGCCGCATGACTCTGATACGGAAGAAGAATCGGACGACCTGGAAGAAATTGAGCTACCCGCGTTCCATCGAAATGGGGTAGTCCACGAGCATCGAGTTCACAGAAAGCAGAATGGTGCAACATTAAATCCTTTACCCCATCACAGCTGGAAAGAGACTCAGGACAGTGATCCAGTGGTCAGCCGCATCAAGGAGTTGTTAAAACAGGAAGGCTCCTCTTTGGAAAAGGATGCACCTATGACAGCCAAGCTCCTGTGGAATGAGAAAAGCAGGTTGTTCCTATACCGTGAGAAGTTGTGTAGGAGATACGTCAACCCCAGAACCCATGAAATGGTCTGGCAAATAGTGGTCCCCAAGGCAGACGTCCCTATGGTGTTGGAAGCGTACCACGATCAAGCAGGACACTTTGGCTGGAGAAAGCTGGAGACCCTGTTGAGATGCCGGTTCTACTGGGTAGGGATGCGCAGCTCCATTGAGAGGTGGTGTCGGAACTGTGGACCCTGTGGTCTCAGAAGAAAGGACTACGGAAGTCAGAAGGCTCCCCTGCAACCTATCCGGACGACTCGTCCCCTGGAGATTGTGGCCCTGGACCACGTCAAACTGTCGCCGAGTAGATCTGGATACTCATACGCCTTGACTATGGTGGACCATTACTCCAGATTCCTGGTGGTTGTTCCAGTTAAGGACCAGACCGCGGTGACGGCAGCGAAGACCTTTCAAGCAAGTTTCTGCAGACCGCATGGGTATCCCGAGCAAGTCTTAACCGATCAGGGACCTGCTTTTGAAGCTGATCTATTCAAGGAATTCTGCCACATGTATGGGTGCAAGAAAATAAGAACAACACCATATCACCCTCAAACCAACGGTCTTTGCGAGAAAATGAACCATATTGTCCTGGACTTGTTGAGATCCATACCGTTGGAAGACAGGAATCGATGGCCGGACTTACTACCTGATTTGGTTGATTTGTATAATCATATACCTGTAAGCTCAACTAACTGCACTCCAGCCTATCTTATGAGAGCAAGGCCCGGAAAACTACCAATGGATCTAGAACTTGGAGTGGTAGAACCGGAGGCAGACAACGCTGTTGAAAACTGGGACGTCAATCGGCAAGAGCAGTACAGAAGAGTGCAAATCTGTGTGGAGGAAAGTCTCAATAAGGCACGGGAGAAACAGGAAGATGTTTACAACAGAAATGCTCCTGCCAAGCCTTTGATGCCTGGAGAGGTAGTCTTAAAAAGAAAGAGGAAGATGCACAAATTGGATAATCAGTGGGAGCAAGAACCCTACGTCATACAAGATTCTAAATACGACAACAGAAAAGTTTGTGTCGTCAGTAAGGACGGAGGAAAAACAACAATCACTGTATCCAGAGATCATTTGAAATTGTGTCCAGAACACTTAAAGCGTTGTGAAAAGAACCCTGTCCTCAATCAAGGAGAAAGAAAGGAAGAGGTCATACACACAGATCTGGGAGATTTTCCTGCGGATTGGCCCCGACTGGGAGATGCTGTGATAATTCCAGTGTTGCAGTTTTATCAGCCACAAGAGGAAGTTCTATCTCCAGTTGTGCCTGTGGTGCCAGTTGAGCCCGCTCAGGAGTTACCCCTTCCAGCAACACCTCAACCTGTGGAACCTCAAGATGGATCATCTGAAGCAGCGCCCCATACTATGGGATCCCCTGGTGAAGCTGACTCACACCGCCCAGCCATCAGTACGCTTGCCAGATCCATAGAAAGATTGAGGCAGTTCTATAGTTTGCCGTTACGCAGTGCAGACAGATCGCAACTTGATATACCTGAAGCTACACCACGTAGATCAGAGAGAATCACAAAAGGGAAATTACCCATTAGATATCAGCAATAGTTATAACGAATTCATGTGAATACATTGTAAAAAGTCTATATATATAAATGTGTTTTCCCTATTATGTCTTCGTTTAACAATGGACTCAGAGGCTGAGGACTGAGCCAGCCCAAAAACTGTATCCTGTAAATAGTTGCACTAAGGTGCCTTCTTAATGGTTTCACATGAAACCTTGACTTACCTCTGAACCAAAAACCCGTGTGGTGTGGCACTGAGTGAGGTCTGCAATTGGATGTCCTGCAGCCCACCCAGGACCTACGTTGAAGGTTTGGTGCGGGTCCTTCACAAGTATGCTGTATATTTATTGAATGCTATTTAATATTTGTATTTCTTTATATAATGTCTCGCAACGTTCAAGATATTCTCACCTCCCGGATGGGACGAATTACTGTTATTGTTAATGTTTTCTTGCATAAACAAAAATGTCTCTTTATATTTTACAGCCCGGGAGTGCTGTCGTTTACCATGGGGGAATGTGTAGCCCTGGTACACAATACCAGGAGGATGAGTGGAGAGGTAACAGTTAAGGTCTCTTCATGACATCATGTACACTTCTGACACACCCAGCAGGGGTGTGGAAGGGAGTGATTCAGTCAGTCAGTGTCCAGACTTCAGAGAGAGAAGTCAGTTTTCCTGTCCTTGGACAGAGTAGACGTGTCCAGTTTAAGTCTATCATCAGTTCAGAAAGTGGAGGCTGGTACAGGTGGTCTAATTCACCTTAGTCTAGTCAGAGCTGTGCCCCACTGGAAGAAAGACTGAACTATCTATTAAGAGTCGAGCAAATCGAAGGGCAAAGTGGAAGGAAGATTATTGGAAAAGTGCTTTTGACTTGGAAAAGTCCTGCACATTGCTACGGTCACTGGGGACCGAAGGATCACTATTGTTACAGCATAGTGAAGAGAAAACCAGAGATTTACCGGACCCTAGGTCGCGGCAAACAAGCCCCTTATAGTCAGAACGTAACTGGGGTCAGGGGGAGTGAAGACTTTGAGTCAGTGCACGACAAGATAAGGATTCAGCTCCCTCGCAGGAAGGCTCCTAACACAAATCGGACTGGGCACAACAGCTAAGGAAAAGCTGGAATCTTAGAGGGGACTATGCTTCAGGCTGGTCGTACTCAGCTTCATTGGAAAGTAAAGGAGGCCCCTAACTTGCTTAGCTGTTGCCTCAAAGCTCATCCTCCATCAACCCCATCAGCCTCCCTGGGACCTGCCTTATCATCTTGCAAGTAAAGGTATGGAAAGACGCTGACGGTGTGAGACTGAGTTATTATTGCATGCCTGCACAATCCCTACTTAATTACCGACCTGAGGGAAGAGTCCCACCTGTAGGGGACCCGACATCTAGCTGCCTCACCATCCCCTCAGAGATCTACTGCAGCGCTGGTATAAATTACCAGAAGACTACAGGTGGCGTCACGAACTGTATATAAATATATCCCCTGTAAATATTCCCCCAACATACGCCAGACCGCCAGGGCCACAGACCGAGCCACAGCTACCTGTGACAATCCCATAGACTTCTACGGGCTCGGCTCTGAGTACCCCATTGCCCTGGTAACCCACAATTGTGGTGGCGGGTCGACACAGTAATATTTATCAATTCCAAAAAAGAGAAGGAAAAGAAAGATTAAGAAAGAAGGAAGAGAAGAGGAATAGGAAGATAGACTGAAGGATGGGAGAAAAAGAGAACAGCAGGGATAATTAAGAAACTGTTAAATGAGTAGTCTGTCTCTCCAGTCCAAGTACCAATCGGTTTATACCCTTCACATTGTTTCACATCCTCTCAATAAAGCTTGTCATAGTAATTACATTGGTAGGAGGAGGGGGTGCAAGAGGAGACCATAAATAAGGTAACACTTCCCCAAGCTGGTAAACTACCAGTATGAACAGAATCAAATCATTAAATTTGTTAACTGAATTCCTCCTCCCGTTTTACTCCCACCACCATACAACTAAATTTAACTGTAATATCAAAACAGTTAACTGTAGCAACAAACAACTAATGCCATCTAGTGGCCGAAGAATGTAAATTCTTCTAAATGAAGACTTAAAGAGATCGTCCTATAAAGGTTCAGGTCTTGTCTGATGTAAGATTCTTCTCCGTTGCCACCACTTTCTTTTTCTTCACAACTTTCCATGGAGATCCAGGATTCATCTTACGGACCTTCGGTTTAGCATCCACTGTAAGCCAAGAAGGTATGTCGATCGGTTCAACTCCCAAAGCTTTCCAGAAGCTGGTTAGGTCTGCAGGTGTATGTAACTCCAGACGTTTGCCATTTATAGTGGCCCGCAAGCCAAAGGGAAATAGCCATGCGTACCTGCAATTATGCTGAGCAAGTACTGGAGCAAAGGACGCAACATACGGCGTTTAGTCAGTGTAGTAGGTGCCAAATCTTGATAGAAGTGAATGGTAGCTTCCCCATACTTTAAAGTGCCTTTAGTACGGGTTGCATTTAGAATATCTCTAGTGTCCACATAAGAAAGTAACCTGCAAATCACATCTCTCGGTGGATCAGAAGGAGCACTTTGCGGCCTCAGGGCCCTGTGAATTCGTTCGATGGTAAGTGCTGCTGCTCTTTCCTGCCCCAATAAATCACTGAACAATTCCATGGCCACTTTGGGAAGAGCTTCAGAGGCCCAGCTTTCCGGCAGGCCTTTCATTCTAATGTTATTACGCCGGGACCGATTCTCCTGATCCTCCAGCATTGTGTAAACACGATTGAGATGTTGTGCATGAGATCCTGCCACCTCAGATAAATCTTCTGTAGTTCTTGACAGCATGTTGCAATCTCCCTCTACCTTCTCCACCTGCGCTGTTATTACAGCCCTAAAATCAGAGAGTTCCTTCATAAGTGGGATAAATACCTTCTGCAGAGCTGCATCTAGATACGATTTGGTCACCAGACTTTTGCTCGATGCAGCGGTTGTTGTTCCATCCCCTCCTTCCATATCTGAGGTGTCTGACCCCTCTGATAACGGGGAGGCTGAGCGTGCTGAGACTGTCGGCGCCATCTTGCCTGCTGTGCCCGGGGATGCACAGTTACTCTTCTGCACAAAACGTTGAATATTTCCTTGGACTTTCAGTTTTTTGTGAGTCCCGGTAAGCTCCCCTCCTCTCTCTCTCCCGGTACGAACCATTAGGTCGCTGGATAAACTGCTAGAGGGCTCCTAAAACCGGCTCCAAGGCAGAGCTAGTCCTGCATGCGTCTTCACAGGATCGCGGCCAGACTCCGCCCCCTGTGAGTTCTTAAGTGATTATCAAGATGCCATTTTTTTGTAAAAAATTTCTCACACTCTGAACATTTATTTTCTTTAGGAGCAGTTTTTTTTTTAGTGCCTCTTTTGTGCCTTTGATTTTCTTTTGCAGGATCAGATGACAGATCTTTGCTGTGAATGGATGATGGTAAATCTTGAGTAAGGACATTCACTTCTGTTATATCAGATGTCATCTGTCCCTCTGATCTCCTGGTACAGTCATCTGCTAAGATAAGGATATTTTGTTAAAAAAAATGTTTGAGTTTTACTTTTTTAAACACTTCTACTTAAACTGTCCATAAAAATGGCAAGCTATGTAAAAAACTGTAATTATTTACCAAGACAATGACAGTTCACAGTCTAATAGAAAACCTTGTTGGATGAGCCAGTAGTGTGTGGTGTTCAACTGTTTGGTTTCTTTATATTCGATATTTGGGAGGCAGAATGAACAATCAATGTTATGTAGGTGGAAATAAAAGAATTATTCTTACCGTTAATTCGGTTTCTAGTAGCATTCCACGACAGCATAGGAGGATGTCTCCTTGCCCTATTGGGGGACAGGAACACAGAGGTTAAAAACCCCTCCCACTTGTCAGTGTTTTACCACCACATTTAGGAACGGTTACCTTTAGTATTCTCAGAACTTAATCCAAGAATTTCGGGAGGGAATTGGTGCTGTCGTGGAATGCTACTAGAAACCGAATTAACGGTAAGAATAATTCTTTTTTTTCTCCAGTAGCCTTCCACAACAGCATAGGAGGTATACCAACCAATTCTACATTAAGGGGGGGGTTACGGCCTGGAGGACTTTCCGGCCAAAGACTAGATCTCGATTGGACCAGAAGTCCAATCTGTTGTGTTTCGTGAAGGTATGCAGGGAAGACCATGTTGCAGCCCTGCAAATCTGCTCAGACGAAGCTCCAGCTCTTTCAGCCCAGGACGCTGCCATGGACCGGGTTTAGTGGGCCTTTAGGGCCGCTGGCGGAGCTAAATTCTGGACTAGGTATGCTTCTGTTATGGCTCTCCTTATCCAGGCGGCAATCGTGTTTTTCGCCACTTTTTTACCTTTATTTTTACCGTATAAGTGTATAAAGAGGTTCTGGTCAACTCTAAAGGATGATGAGAGTTCTAAGTAGTGAAGAACAATTCTTCTGACATCCAATGTGTGGAAATCTTGTTCTCTAGGGTTCGCCGGGTTCTGGCAGAACGAAGGTAAAATTATGTCTTGCGATCGATGAAAATCTGATACCACTTTGGGCAGAAATGATGGATCAGGGCGAAATATGATAGAGTCTACTCTTATGGATAAATAGGGTTCTCGAATTGAGAGAGCCTGTAGCTCCACTACCCTTCTAGCTGTGGAAATGGCAATCAGAAAGGCAGTTTTACATGAAAGTAGATAGGGGGAAGATGAGGTTAGAGGTTCAAAGGGAGGTCCTGTGAGTCCTTTGAGTACTATGTTTAGGTCCCAAGGTGGGACAATGGACTGGTTTTTGGGGTGCAGTCTGAGTGCCGAGATCATGAATCTCTTAATCCATTTATGGCATGCTAAGTCCTGGTCGAATACCGAACTTAGCGCGGACACCTGGACTTTTAATGTGTTTGGCTTGAGACGCAGGTCTAATCCTTTTTGTAAAAAATCCAAAATCTTAGATATGTTGGGACGAAGTGGGTCCGGTATATCAGGATGGTACCAGGAGGAGAACTTTTTCCATATCTTACTGTAAATAGCGTTAGTTACGGGTTTCCTGGATTTTTGTAAAGTGACAATTACTTGGTCCGAAAGACCCTTTGCTCTGAGGACCTGGGCTTCAACAACCAAGCTGCTAGATTGAGCCTTCGAGGATCTGGATGATGAAGATGACCCTGTTGGAGAAGATCGCTTTCCGGTTGTAGAAAAATTGGTCCTTCCACCCGTAGTTCTAGTAGGAGGTGGAACCAACTTCTTTTCGGCCACATCGGGGCCCCTAAAATGACCAGAACTTGATCGTCCAGAATTTTCCGCAGAGTTCTTGCCAGTAGAGGTATCGGAGGAAACACATAGGCCAGCCGAAATTTCCAGGGATGATTGAAGGCATCCACTCCTTGACACCCATCCCTTGGATTTAGGGAAAAAAATGTTTTGACCTGGGCGTTTTGGCCTGAAGCCATCAGGTCTACCTCGGGAAGACCCCACATTTCTGTGAGTGAGGTGAAGATTTTCTTCTTCAGACTCCACTCCCCCGGCTGTATGTCTTGGCGGCTCAGAAGGTCTGCCTGGAGATTTTCCGAACCTTTTATATGTATCGCTGATAGTGAGAGGAGATGGGATTCTGCCCAGTTGAGAATATGGTTCGATACGTTCCTCAGACAGTTGAATTTGGGGCTTCCTTGATGTTTGAGGTGAGCCACCGTAGTCATGTTGTCCGTGAGAACTTTGACATGATGTCCAGAAATTAGAGAACCGGCTGCCTGGAAGGCTTTGTATACTGCCTTTAGTTCCCTGTAGTTGGAGGATCTGAGGCTGTCTTGCTGATTCCATAGGCCCTGGAAGGGAATTTGTAGAACTACAGCGCCCCAGCCTCTCGAGCTTGCATTTGTAATTACTGTTAACAATGGAGTTTGAATCCAGTCTATTCCTTTGCGCAGGTTCGATGATTTTAACCACCAGGCTAGGGAGGCTTTGACCTTCCCTGGTGTCAGAATCTTCTTGTTCAACAAAGCAGGGTTCCCATTCCAATTCTCTAGAATGTGTGCCTGTAAAATTCTGGAGTGGGCCTGAGCCCATGCCACCGATTGTATACAGGCCGTCATCAAACCCAACAGGGACATGGCTGTTCGCAGCGTAGGGGTCCTCTGTTTCCTGAAGGACAAGGCTTTGGTTATCAAGATTTGGCAGTGGTCGTCCGGCAGACAAGATCTTTGATTCTATGAGTCTAAAAGAATTCCAAGAAATCTTATCACTTTTGAGGGTTGGAGCTGAGACTTCTTTAAATTTATGATCCACCCTAAGTTCTGTAGGATGTGTAAAGTTTTGGCTACCCGTAAATCGAGGATCCCGGCTGAGGGACCGATGATTAACAGGTCGTCCAGATAAGGAACTATAGCTACACCCTGCTCCCGGATATGTGCCACTGCTTCCAACATAATCCTTGAAAATACTCTTGGAGCTGAAGAAATCCCGAAGGGGAGCACATTGAATTGGTAATGTACTGTTTCGTGACCTAGTCGGACTGCAAATCTCAGATACTTCTGATGAAGAGGGTGTATTGGGATGTGGAAATAGGCATCTTTGAGATCTATGGTTGCCATGAACGAGTGAGGAGTTATCAGGGGGATTGCTGATTTTACGGATTCCATCTTGAACCTCTGATAGGTTACCGATTGGTTGAGGGTTTTCAGGTTTATAATAACCCTTGCTTTCCCTGATGGTTTCCTCACAATGAAGATACGGGAGTAATGGCCTTTTCCTCGCTCGTTCGACGGAACTGGTGAAATTGCACCGGAGGCTATCAATTGTCGCAACTCTGTAGCAACTAAGGTTTGAGTCTCCCGCGATGGAAGGGAGGTTACTCTGAACAATGGAGGAGGGGAAGTCTCAAAATCTATCAGGAGACCTTCTTTTAATACACTTAGTACCCAGCGGCTGTTGGAAATTTTTTGCCAACTGTGCCAAAATCTCGAGAGTCTCCCCCCCCCCCCACCGGCTCGGAGTCATTGTTTTTCTTGTTTCCACTGATTGGGCACGAGGATATTTTTAGGCTTCCCCTTGGTATGACTCCACCTTCCTGTCTTCCCCTTACCCCTATACTGAGGGGGTTGAGTCTGGGAGGGTCGAAAAACACGCTTTTTCGGAGGTCTTTGCTCTTGAAGAGCTTTCTTTCGATCAGTGGATTTTTCCAAGATTTCGTCCAGGATTGGCCCGAAAATGTAGTCCCCTTTGAAGGGGATGGAGCACAATTTTATTTTGGAGGTGACCTCTCCACTCCACATTTTGAGCCAGAGAGCTCTCCGAGCAGAGTTTGTTTGGACTAAATTCCTTGCCGCAATACGAATGGATTCCATCGAGCAGCGTCGGACTGGAACACCTTGGGCCCACCAGAGAAAATCATTCTTGGGGCCCACTATGTAGCTACATAGAAATAAATACAAGACCACCAATTGTGCAGTAAAACACACTAATATCAGGGTATATATAATATAAGGTAGTACATGTCTTAATTATGTAGCAGGAATTGGGGTAGCCTCCCTCATAGATTATAAAGCAGCCCCCTCATAGGGGATAATGCTGCCCCCCTCATGGAGGATAATGCTGCCCCCCTCATAGGGTATAATGCGATAGATAGATAGATAGATAGATACCATATATACTCGAGTATAAGCCGACCCCCCCCCCCCTAATTTTGCCAAATGAGATTATGCCCCATATGCTGCCCCATGTATTATGCCCCACAAGATGCTCCATAGATTGTGCGCCATATGCTGCCCATGTATTGTGCCCCCATAGATGCTCCATAGATTATGCCCATAGATGCTCCATAGATTATGCCCCCATAGATGCTCCATAGATTATGCCCCCATAGATGCTCCTTAGATTATGCCTCCATAGAAGCTCCATAGATTGTGCCCCCATAGATGCTCCATAGATTATGCCCCCATAGATGCTCCATAGATTATGCCCCCATAGATTATGCCTCCATAGATGCTCCTTAGATTATGCCTCCATAGAAGCTCCATAGATTGTGCCCCAATAGATGCTCCTTAGATTATGCCTCCATAGAAGCTCCATAGATTGTGCCCCCAATAGATGCTCCTTAGATTATGCCCCCATAGAAGCTACATAGATTGTGCCCCATAAATGCTCCTTAGATTATTCCCCCATAGATCCCCCATAGATTATGCCCCCATAAATACTCCACAGATTATGCCCCCATAAATGCTCCACAGATTATGCCCCCATAAATGCTCCACAGATTATGCCCCATAAATGCTCCACAGATTATGCCCCCATAAATGCTCCACAGATTATGCCCCCATAAATGCCCACAGATTATGCCCCCATAAATGCTCCACAGATTATGCCCCCATAAATGCTCCACAGATTATGCCCCCATAAATGCTCCACAGATTATGCCCCCATAAATGCTCCACAGATTATGCCCCCATAAATGCTCCACAGATTATGCCCCCATAAATGCTCCACAGATTATGCCCCCATAAATGCTCCATAGATTATGCCCCCATAAATGCTCCCCAGATTATGCCCCCATAAATGCTCCCCAGATTATGCCCCATAAATGCTCCCCAGATTATGCCCCCATAAATGCTCCCAGATTATGCCCCCATAAATGCTCCCCAGATTATGCCCCCATAAATTCTCCCCAGATTATGCCCCATAAATGCTCCACAGATTATGCCCCCACAGACTGTGCCCCCATAGATGCTCCACAGACTGTGCCCCCATAGATGCTCCATAGATTATGCCCCATAGATGCTCCATAGATTATGCCCCCATAGATGCTCCATAGATTATGCCCTCATAGATGCTCCTTAGATTATGCCTCCATAGAAGCTCCATAGATTGTGCCCCCATAGATGCTCCATAGATTATGCCCCCATAGATTATGCCTCCATAGATGCTCCTTAGATTATGCCTCCATAGAAGCTCCATAGATTGTGCCCCCAATAGATGCTCCTTAGATTATGCCTCCATAGAAGCTCCATAGATTGTGCCCCCAATAGATGCTCCTTAGATTATGCCCCATAGAAGCTACATAGATTGTGCCCCATAATGCTCCTTAGATTATTCCCCATAGATCCCCATAGATTATGCCCCCATAAATGCTCCACAGATTATGCCCCCATAAATGCTTCACAGATTATGCCCCCATAAATGCTCCACAGATTATGCCCCCATAAATGCTCCACAGATTATGCCCCCATAAATGCTCCACAGATTATGCCCCCATAGATGCTCCACAGATTATGCCCCCATAGATTATGCCCCCATAAATGCTCCCCAGATTATGCCCCCATAAATGCTCCCCAGATTATGCCCCCATAAATGCTCCACAGATTATGCCCCATAAATGCTCCACAGATTATGCCCCCATAGATTATGCCCCATAAATGCTCCCCAGATTATGCCCCCATAAATGCTCCCCAGATTATGCCCCCATAAATGCTCCCCAGATTATGCCCCCATAAATGCTCCCCAGATTATGCCCCCATAAATGCTCCCCAGATTATGCCCCCATAAATTCTCCCCAGATTATGCCCCCATAAATGCTCCACAGATTATGCCCCCATAGATTATGCCCCCATAGATGCTCCACAGACTGTGCCCCCATAGATGCTCCATAGATTATGCCCCCATAGATGCTCCATAGATTATGCCCCATAGATGCTCCATAGATTATGCCCTCATAGATGCTCCTTAGATTATGCCTCCATAGAAGCTCCATAGATTGTGCCCCCATAGATGCTCCATAGATTATGCCCCCATAGATGCTCCATAGATTATGCCCCCATAGATGCTCCATAGATTATGCCCCCATAGATTATGCCCCCATAGATTATGCCTCCATAGATGCTCCTTAGATTATGCCTCCATAGAAGCTCCATAGATTGTGCCCCCAATAGATGCTCCTTAGATTATGCCTCCATAGAAGCTCCATAGATTGTGCCCCCAATAGATGCTCCTTAGATTATGCCCCCATAGAAGCTACATAGATTGTGCCCCATAAATGCTCCTTAGATTATTCCCCCATAGATCCCCCATAGATTATGCCCCATAAATGCTCCACAGATTATGCCCCCATAAATGCTCCACAGATTATGCCCCCATAAATGCTCCACAGATTATGCCCCATAAATGCTCCACAGATTATGCCCCCATAAATGCTCCACAGATTATGCCCCCATAGATGCTCCACAGATTATGCCCCATAGATTATGCCCCCATAAATGCTCCCCAGATTATGCCCCATAAATGCTCCCCAGATTATGCCCCCATAAATGCTCCACAGATTATGCCCCATAAATTCTCCCCAGATTATGCCCCCATAAATGCTCCACAGATTATGCCCCCATAGATTATGCCCCCATAGATGCTCCACAGACTGTGCCCCCATAGATGCTGCAAAAAAAAAAGACATACTCTCCTCTCGTCGCTGGGGGCCAGGTGCCGGTGTCCTGAGCAGGTGGGGACACCGGCGCGCTATGGGGGACAGGTGCCGGTGTCACCATTGGCTCAGGGCCCCGGCACCTGCGATATTTACCTGTCACCGGGTCCACTGCTGAGCGCCGCTGTCTTCGGTCCTCCGGCAGTGAATGCTCAGGCAGAGGGCGCGGCGCTCACTAATGACGTCATCGCGCCCTCTGCCTGAACATCGCAGCAAGAGAGGACGCGATGACACAGCGGCGCTCAGCGGTTGGAGCGGGTGACAGTTAAGTAATGATATTCACTGCTTCCCACGCCCATGTGGGCGTGGGAAGCAGTGAATATTAATTTCTCTTTAGCAGCGGAGACAGGGGCTCCTGCCTCCTGTCACCCGCTGCTGCTCCGATGGCACGGGGCCCCCATGGCAGCTGCGTGGTGTGCCGCTATTAGTGACACGCCACCGGCTGGGGGCCCTTGGAGCAGTGGGGGACCTAGGCAACTGGCCCCTGTATGCCAGCAGGTGCCAGGGCCCCCCAGATGTCAGGGCCCACCGGAGAATCCTCCGGTTCTCCGGTGGGCCAGTCCGACCCTGCCATCGAGGAATCAGCTAGGAACCCTGCTGCCTTTTGGAGAATAGGCAGAGAGTCTAACACATAAGCTCTCGGAGTACCCTGGGAGATGTGGTTTTCCATTTCCTGGAGCCAGCGATGGAGAGATCTGGCAACGCAGGTGGACGCTATATTACATTTCAGGGATGAAGATTTTTTGAGGAGACTCTCAATCTGTAAGGTTCTTTGTACATGTTTCTTGAAACTCAGTTTTCCGTCAGCCATTTTGCTTTCTGTCTTGCTGCAGCTATCTTGCCCTCAGTCAATATGGAGTTTCCAGCTTTCATGTTCCTGCCCTGATTCTCTCCCTCTTGCTTCTTAAGCAGCCTCAGCTGAGCAATCAGTGCTTCAGAATCAAGCCTGCAGTGAGCCTGTGACCTGACTCCTGGAAAACCTTGGACTTTGTACTCCAGCTATTTCCTACTGAGGAACTTTGGAACACTTGTGGACTCTGGAAACCTGCTATTTGATAAATCCACGTTTGCATGGAATTACGGTAACAGAGAAGAGATCCTGAACCTGTGTTGGAGAGTTATTGCTGAGCTTAAGTTATCTCTGGCTCTGTGTCTCCTGCTTCTGTACCTGCAAACTGTGTGACCATTTTTGCCACTTGTATGAAGTAATACAAGTCCTTCTATATCAAACCTGTGTCTCATGTGTTTTCCTCGCACCCAAGCACAAGACGCTATATGAACTGTACACCATACATTACACAATCTTTCTATCCATGGTGTCCTTTAGCTGGGACGAATCCTCAAATGGAAGTACCTTTTTCTTTGCCACTCTTGCCACTTGGGAGTCCACTTTGGGAATATCCCACTTGATTAAATTTTTATCAAGGGGAAACAGATTTTTAAATTCTGAAGGGGTCGTGAGACGTTTTTCCGGAAGGTCCCACTCCCGTTCTATCATGTCCATATGCTTTTATGCACTGGAAACCCCGCCGACCTCTCCGCTTGGGACCCGCCAAAGAATTCATCCTGTATTGAGTGAGAAATTGGTTTGTCCTCTAACCCCATGGTACTCCGCACAGCACTTACGAGCTCCTCAGTATATTCAGAGGAAAACCGGAATTTCCTGATTTCCGCCATATTGTGAAGTAAGGGATTCTCCCATTTGGATGAGGATGATCCTTGGGAAATGTCGGATTCTGAGTCCGAATGCTTTGGCTGGAATTTCCTCTTTTTTGAGGGAGGCGGACCAGGTGAGGGTGGATTAGGCGGGGGAGGGGGTATTAGTGCAGCTATGGAGGTCTGTACTTCCTGTTTAATTAGGACGCGCATCTCCTCTAGCAGCGAGGGATGCTCTGCTCTGACCACTTTATCGTACACTTTTGGCAGAGCTTTTTATCCCAGTT
Source organism: Oophaga sylvatica (assembly GCA_033576555.1). Lineage (NCBI taxonomy): Eukaryota > Metazoa > Chordata > Amphibia > Anura > Dendrobatidae > Oophaga > Oophaga sylvatica. The sequence continues at coordinate 32,848 of JARQOD010005676.1, forward strand.
CGGTGGCAATTTTAGAGAACACATCACACACTTATTTATTTTTACTGAGGGTCTCTGGACTGAACCTTCTCCCTAAAATAGAGGGAGAGGGGTATAAGGGACTGAAGTGCCAGGAGCCTCTAGAGGGGGACCCATCCCAATACATACAGTAGCTGGGGTAGCGCTGGGCTCTGCAGCTGCAGGGCTGGACGTCTCCATAGCAGGTTTTCAGCCACATGGGCGCTTACCTGCTGACGTCTATTGGCAGCTTTATATACTTTAGTATCGCGGCTGCCCAGCGCTCGTTCAATTTCCCACCCTCCCCCTCCGGTCCCAGCACAGGCTGAAGTGAGTGCCTGCGTCCTTTGGTTGGAAAGCGTGACCCGGAAGTGATCAGGAGCCTCTGCCTCCACTTCTGGGTTAGCGACGCACGAGGAGGGAGAGATGCCGGAGGGCTGCGGGAGGACTCCGGCGGGGGGAGCCGGCCCGCTTTACCCCCGGGGGGGTGCAGGGAAGTCGGCTCGGCGTAGTCCCGACTCAAAGAGACGGGAGCAGGACTGGAGAAGGGAGGCGCGAGGCCCCGACCGCCGCTGCCCGGCAAAAGGACTTTTTTGAAAAAAAAACATGTACAGCTGCAGAAAGCCGGCCACGCAGTGTACAAGGATCTCTCCGTGCCCCAAGGGGACAGGAATACACTGACAAATGGGAGGTGGGAGGGGTTTTTAACCTCTCTGTGTTCCTGTCCCCCAATAGGGCAAGGAGACATCCTCCTATGCTGTCGTGGAAGGCTACTGGAGAAAATACCAATTCTCTTCTCACAAAAAACAAGTCCACACTCAGGTCCATCATCTGTCAATGGAAAAACAGAGGTTCCGCACTACTAGTGGCTCAAAGGCTGTTGAAAAGCAACAGTTTCTATAAACCAATCCAGCAAAATCCGCTCTCACTTCTGAGTCTTGCAGTGGGCTCAAACAACATTTAGGATCCCTGTATTTAGCAATATTATAGTGAGAAGAATCCACTTAATTTGGGTGTGTGTCTCCTGGAGCACAATCTGGGCCATGTGCTGGGTAAGAAAATGGCAAATGTGTAATTTTCACTCTCCAACATCCACCGTGTGTTAATTTCTGGAAAGTGGCTGTAGAGTCAAAATATTCACTCCTCCTACACACGTGGTCAAAATTGTTGGTGCCCCTCATTTAATGACAGAAAAACCCACAATGGTCACAGAAATAACATGAATCTGACAAAAGTAATAATAAATCAAAAATCTATGAAAATTAACAAATGAAAGTCAGACATTGCTTTTCAACCATCCTTCACAGAATAAAAAAAAAATAAAAAAAAAATAAGACTACGATCGGCGGTTTTATCCTTATCGGGACCCCCATGTACCTTACAACAAAGGGATTCCAGCGCACAATGCTTCCTGTGACCCCTGACCTCATCGAGATCTGATTGGTTCAGGTCCTGATGTCAGAGTCACACCAGCCAATGAGACAAATCACTAGGGAAGTTTGTTGTAGCAATGAACTTTCCCGGGCGATCTGCCTCATAAAACGCTGTTTCTCCTCAGATCTCCTGTAAGTGAGAGATTAGAGGAGAAACAGTGTTACAAGTGCTGCTGCCAACAGCTGTGTCATTGTGTCGACCCGCCACCACAATTGTGGGTTACCAGGGCAATGGGGTACTCAGAGCCGAGCCCATGGAAGTCTATGGGGTTTGTCACAGGTAGCGGTGGCTCGGTCTGTGGCCCTGGCGGTCTGGCGTATGTTGGGGGAATATTTACAGGGGATAGATATATTTACAGTTCGTGACGCCACCTGTAGTCTTCTGGTAATTTGTACCAGCGCTGCAGTAGATCTCTGAGGGGATGGTGAGGCAGCTAGATGTCGGGTCCCCTACAGGTGGGACTCTTCCCTCTTGTCGGTAGTTATATAGGGATTGTGCAGGCATGCAAATAAATAACTCAGTCTCACACCGTCAGCGTCTTTCCATACCTTTACTTGCAAGATGGTAAGGCAGGTCCCAGGGAGGCTGATGGGGTTGATGGAGGATGAGCTTTGAGGCAACGGCTAAGCAAGTTAGGGGCCTCCTTTACTGTCCAATGTTGATGAGTCCAACCAGCTTGAAGCGTAGTTCCCTCTATAATTCCAGCTATTCCAAAGCTGTACGGCCCGGTCAGTTTTGTGGTTGGAGCCTTCCTGTGAGAAAGCTGAATTCCTATCTTGTCGTGCACTGACTCAAGGTCCTCACTTCCCCTGACCCCAGTTACGTACTGACTCTTCAGGGCTGCTTGCCACGACCTAAGGTCCGGTAAGCCTCTGGTTTTCTTACCACTATGCTTGAAGCTATAGTGATCCTTCGGTCCCCAGTGACCGGTAGCAATGTGCAGGACTTCTCCAAGCCAAAAGCACTTTTAAATATTCCTTCCACTTTGCCCTTCGATTTGCTCGACTCTTAATAGATATCTCAGTCTGTCTTCCAGTGGGGCACAGCTCTGACTAGGCTGAGGTGAACTAGGCCACCTGTACTAGCCTCCACTTTCTGAACTGCTAACAGGCTCAGACTGGACACGTCTGCTCTGTCCAAGGACAGGAAACTGACTGAATTAATCACTCCCCTCCACACCCCTGCTGGGTGTGTCCGAAGTGTACGTGATGTTATGAAGAGCCCTTAACTGTTACCTCTCCACTCATCCTCCTGGTATTGTGTACCAGGGCTACACATTCCCCCATGGTAAACGACAGCACTCCCGGGCTGTAAAATACAAAGAGACAATTTGTTTATGCATTAAACATTAAACATTAATTTGTCCCATCCGGGAGGTAAGGATGTCTTGAACGTTGCAAACAATAACATTATAGAAAAATACAAATATTAAATAACATTTTCATATAAATAGACAATATGCTTGTGAAGGACCCGCACCAAACCTTCAACGTGGGTCCTGGGTGGGCTGCAGGACATCCGAATGCAGACCTCACTCAGTGCCACACCACACGGGTTTTCTGTTCAGAGGTAAGTCAAGGCTTCATGTGAAACCATTATAAGGCACCTTAGTGCAACTATTTACAAGATACAGTTTTTGGGCTGGCTCAGTCCTCAGCCTCTGAGTCCATTATAAGACATAATAGGAAAAAAACATATATATATAGACTTTTTACAATATTCACATCAATTCGTTACAATCACTGCTGATATCTAATGGGTAACTTCCCTTTTGTGATTCGCTCTGATCTACGTGGTGTAGCTTCAGGTATATCAAGTTGTGATCTGTCTGCACTGCGTAACGGCAAACTATAGAACTGCCTCAATCTTTCTATGGATCTGGCAAGCGTACTGATGGCTGGGCGGTGTGAGTCAGCTTGCCAGGGGATCCCATAGTATGGGGCGCTGCTTCAGATGATCCTTCTTGAGATTCCATAGGTTGAGGTGTTGCTGGAATGGGTAACTCCTGAACGGGCTCGACTGGCACCACGGGCACAACTGGAGGTAGAATTTCCTCTTGTGGCTGATAAAACTGCAACACCGGAACTATTACAGCATCTCCCAGTCTGGACCAATCCGCAGGAAAATCTCCCAGATCGGTGTGTATGACCTCTTCTTTCCTTTCTTTTTGATTGATGACAGGGTTCTTTTCACAACATTTCAAGGGTTCTGGACACAATTTCAAATGGTCTCTGGACACAGTGGTTATTGTTCTTCCTCCGTCCTTACTGACGACACAAACTTTTCTGTTGTCATATTTAGAATCTTGTATGACGTAGGGTTCTTGCTCCCACTGATTATCCAATTTGTGCATTTTCCTTTTTCTTTTTAATACTACCTCTCCAGGCATCAAAGGCTTGGCAGGAGCATTTCGGTTGTAAACATCTTCCTGTTTCTCCCGTGCCTTGTTGAGACTTTCCTCTACACAGATTTGTACTCTTCTGTATTGCTCTTGCCGATTGATGTCCCAGTTTTCAATGGCGTCGTCTGCCTCCGGTTCTACCACTCCAAGTTCTAAATCCATTGGTAGTCTTCCGGGCCTTGCTCTCATAAGATAGGCTGGAGTGCAGTTAGTGGAACTGACAGGTATATGGTTATACAAATCAACCAAATCAGGTAGTAAATCCGGCCATCGATTCCTGTCTTCCAACGGTATGGATCTCAACAAATCAAGGACAATATGGTTCATTTTTTCGCAAAGACCGTTGGTTTGAGGGTGATATGGTGTTGTTCTAATTTTCTTGCACCCATACATGTGACAGAATTCCTTGAATAGATCAGCTTCGAAAGCAGGTCCCTGATCGGTTAATACTTGCTCCGGATACCCATGCGGTCTGCAGAAGCTTGCTTGAAAGGTCTTTGCTGCCGTCACTGCGGTCTGGTCCTTAACTGGAACAACCACCAGAAATCTGGAGTAATGGTCCACCATGGTCAAGGCGTATGAGTATCCAGATCTACTTGGCGACAATTTGACGTGGTCCAGGGCCACAATCTCCAGGGGACGAGTCGTCCGGATAGGTTGCAGGGGTGCCTTCTGACTACCGTAGTCCTTTCTTCTGAGACCACAGGGTCCACAGTTCCGACACCACCTCTCGATGGAGCTGCGCATCCCTACCCAGTAGAACCGGCATCTTAACAGGGTCTCCAGCTTTCTCCAGCCAAAGTGTCCTGCTTGATCGTGGTACGCTTCCAACACCATTGGGACGTCTGCCTTGGGGACCACGATTTGCCAGACCATCTCATGGGTTCTAGGGTTGACGTATCTCCTGCACAACTTCTCACGGTATAGGAACAACCTGCTTTTCTCGTTCCACAGGAGCTTTGCTGACATAGGTGCATCCTTTTCCAAAGAGGAGCCTTCCTGTCTTAACAACTCCTTGATGCGGCTGACCACTGGATCACTGTCCTGAGTCTCTTTCCAACTGTGATGGGGTAAAGGATTTAATGTTGCACCATACTGCTTTCTGTGGACTCGATGCTCGTGGACTACCCATTTCGATGGAACGCAGGTAGCTCAATTTCTTCCAGGTCGTCCGATTCTTCTTCCGTGTCAGATCATGCGGCATTCGGGACAACGCATCAGCATTAGCATTCTTTCGACCTGCCCGGTACTTGATAGTAAACTGGTAATTGGACAACCGAGCCATCCAACGCTGCTCCATGGCGCCCAGCTTGGCGGTTTCCAGGTGCGTTAACGGGTTGTTGTCTGTGTACGCCGTGAACTTATTGGAGGCCAGATAGTGCTTAAATCTTTCAGTAATGGCCCAGACCAGCGCCAGAAACTCCAGCTTGAAGCTGCTATAATTTTCCGGATTCCTTTCAGTTGGCCTGAGTTTTCTGCTGGCATATGCGATGACTTTTTCTTGGCCATTCTGCTTCTGACTGAGAACTGCTCCCAACCCTTCATTACTGGCGTCGGTGTACAACAGGAACGGTTGGCTGTAATCAGGATAGGCCAAGATCTCATCACCTGTAAGGATCTTTCATCTTTTGGAATGCTTCAGCCTGTTCTTTACCCCAGTTAAAGGGAGGGTTTCTGCTCTTTAAGGATTGTCCTACCAGGAGGTCCTGTAAAGGAGCTGCCTTCTTCGTGTAATCTTTCACGAATCTCCTGTAGTAACCCGTTAGTCCCAGGAACTGTCGCACTTCCTTAAGGTTCTTCGGCTCCGGCCACTTCTGGATGGCAGTGACTTTCTCTGGGTCCGGCGCTACTCCTTCCGAACTGACGATGTGCCCCAAGTATTGTACCTTCTGTTTGAGTAGATGGCATTTTGAGGGTTTCAACTTCATCCCGTACCTGGACAGGGACTCAAACACTTCTGCCAGGTGCTTCAGATGGTCCTCATATGTCTTGGAATACACGATAACGTCGTCTAGGTATAGCAGCACGGTTTCAAAATTGAGATGTCCCAGACAATTTTCCATCACTCTCTGAAATGTTCCTGGACACTGCTGAGCCCAAACGGCATTCTGTCGAACTCACAGAGCCCCATTGGGGTGGTGAAAGCCGTTTTCTCACGATCCTCCTCAGCCACAGCCACTTGCCAGTAACCCACTAGTCAGATCAAGGGTAGAAAAGTAGTTAGCCGTTTTCAGAGCAGCTAATGATTCCTCTATGCGTGGTAACGGGTATGCATCCTTGTGTGTTATGCGGTTCACCTGCCTGTAATCCACACACATTCTCATACTACCATCTTTCTTTTTAACCAGAACTAGAGGGCTGCCCAGGGGCTACAACTATCCCTTATCACCCCGGCTTTCTTCATATCATTCAACATTTCTTTAGCCTTCTGATAATGAGCTGGAGGTATGGGCCTATACCGCTCTTTGATGGGAGGATGACTGCCTGTAGGGATATGATGTTGTACTCCCTTAATTATCCCAAAATCAAGTGGATTCTTGCTAAACACTTGAGCATACTCTTGCACCACCCTAATACCCCTTGCTTCTGGTGAGCGGGAGTGGTGTCTGTCCCAACATGGAGTTGCTGACACCATTCCGCCACCTGGGTTGCTGAGTCATTGTCCTCCGCTATTTGACAGGAGTCTAAGGACTCAGCAGGGAGAATAGAATTATTATCAACAGCATGTAGTTTAGCAATAGTTGCGTAACGGGGTAAGTTTACCTCATCATCTCCCCAATTGAGAAGCCGTACCGGTACTCTTCCATTCACCACTTCTACTACTCCTCTAGCAGTCATAAGTGTAGGTCTATGTTCTGAATGGTGGGGTTCTACTACAGCTTGGTAATTCTGTCCTCTCAGACCTATGGCTGCCCTGCACCAGATGATCATTTCACTCATTGGGGGTATCACAATAGGATCCGAGTCAGTGACCCGTACATTACCAATTTCGCCGTCTGTAAGCTTCGCTTGCTGCTGACACACCAGGGCCCGGATCTCTCTTTGGATTACTCCTCTCTGCCTTGGTCGGGCAATCTCAGCGAGCTGTTGGAGCAAGAACACAACTTCTCCCAAACAATTACCGATAATGTTAGTACCCAAAATTATATTTAAACCGTTCTCCTCATTTACAGTCTTTACTACCAGAAGCCCCTGGTCTTTCAACTCCTCTCTGCCCACCTTTACATCTACACATTTTGTTCCGAGTACTTCTACAGGAAGACCATTAGAAGCATACACGGTAAAGTCAAGGCTCGGAGGTTTAAGACTGTCCATTGACCAGTACTTGGTATATAGGGCATCAGGTATTAGGGTCACCTGGACCCAGTGTCTAACAATGCTGGAACAGCAATACCATCTAGAATAATAGACAGGTAGGGTCGCCCGCCCACATACCTGCGGTTCCAGTCTAGGGGGCCTGACGGGTATTCTCCTGGGTGTTGGCCCTTGGACCCAGGTTCTGCCCGTTTAAAGGACACTGTGGAGACATATGACCTTTCCGGTTGCATCGATAACAGATGATCTCTCGACGAGGAGGGTGTTGATCAGAGGTCGCTCCTGGGGGTGGCGTTGTCCTCCTCCGGGGGGGCGACGTCTTCTTTCTTCTCCGGTGCATCCACGGGACGTCTTCTGGGCAGTCAGCTAACAAGATCTTTCCTTCCTCCTCTTTCCGCAGCTGCAGGGCACTCATTACAGCAGCCAGATTTTTAGTCAGCTGGCGCACCTCTGAGCGCAGACAGTCCAATTCACTAGGAGGTGTCACCTGCGCTTTGGCTTCGGCCACTAACGGGGAAAAGGGGTTTACTGCCGGTTCCAGAGTGACTTCAGCCTGATGATGTTGGGTTGCCACCTCAAGTTTGCCCAGGGGCCGCAGCCCTTTTATTGCCATGTCTTTTAGGGCATCAAAGGTAGCATCCGGATGATCTAAGGACCACCAGTTTACAGTTCTGCGTTCCTCTTGGGATCTCAATCCCTGTATAAATTGTTCTTTCAGCATTTTATTCTCATCAATAGCATTTAAATTGTTAACCTGCTTAAGAGCTCTCAGGGCTCCTTGTAGTTGGCAAGCGTAGTCCCGGATGCTGTCACCTGGCTGTTGTGAACAGTGATAGAAGGCCATCCGGAGATCCGTTTCTGTGCGGTCTTCAAATATGGCATGCAGCTTAAGGAAGATCGCAGGTACCGACTCCTGATCAACGGTATCCCAAGTCTCCACTTCCCTCTCAGCAGCGCCAGTTAGCTGCCCTATTAGCACAGCAGCTTTTTGTCTCTCAGGCATGGAGTACATTTCTAGGATGCTGCATAACTTCCGCTTGAAGCCTGCTAATGTGCCTGGCTCACCGCTGTACTGGGGAAGCCATTTCGCCCCAGGCATATATGGGAGCGTTAGTGGCATGATCGGGACTACCGGACTGGGTGCAGGGCCTGCGCCCCCATCTGGCGCTACAATACCAAGCGGTGCGGGATTGGGGCCTCCGGCCGGGCCGCACTGTCAGCCGGTTGTTGTGACATCTTAGCGCCCCCTTGGTTAAACGGAGCCTACCGGTTTCAGACGCTGCTATTTCACAGGCACCGCAGTGGGAACAGGACCTTCGTCGCAGGCGCTCTGATGTCAGAGCGTTCACTTCCTGTGGCAGGACCTGCCGATGAGTCAGAGCTGGGGGCGTGTCCAAGACTTTGCGCGCTCTTTCAGGTACGCCCACCTTCTTCTCCAGCGCCTTAGGGCGCGAATCTGGCGGCAAATATGGCGGTATTTGGCGCCAAAACAGCAACAGTCTTTTTCACCAAAACACTCCACAGGCACACAGGGCTCGCAATGCTGCAAGTTTCGTATCCTGTTCGTGACGCCAAAGTTTTGTGTCGACCCGCCACCACAATTGTGGGTTACCAGGGCAATGGGGTACTCAGAGCCGAGCCTGTTATGTTACGGTAGCTGAGGAGTGCAGGCAAAAAAGGAAATACACCAGAGCAGTTGGAATCTATGAGATTGCAGTACCCTGACTAACCACCACAACTAGAGGCAGCCGTGGAGCGTTCCTACGTTGGTCCTAGACGCCTCGTCACAGCCTGAGAAACTAACTACACCTAAAGATAGAAATAGGAAAGCTATCTGCCCCGGAGCAGAACCCAAAGATAATAGAAAGCCCCCAAACATGTAATGGCGGTTAGACAAGAGGAAATACTGACACAGAAAGAAAATAGTATGAGCAAACGCTGGGGCCCAAACTAACTAAATAGAAAAGGACAGGAAGGGTACTTACTGCAATCCCAGAAAACCCTGAAAAACACCAACTCCACTAATTTCAAAATCACCTGAGATCACACGACCTCTACCACCTAAATTAGTTCTCTGGTGTAAGAAAATCAAAACAGCAGCCACTGAAAAAACTGGAAAAATCAAAAGTACAAAACACAGTGGCTGGACTAAACTGAGAGGGCAAAAGCCCCCGGAGGGGACCCTGAAGGCCCCCACAGAAGTGCAGGACCAAATGCAAAAATATAGCAAAAACACAAAATAAGAAATTGTCTTATCTGATAGCAGGAGATGCAGACACGACACAGCAGGCTACAAGGGAAACTGGAAAGAAGGATTCAGACCAGAACAATTGATCACCGGCAACCCTGATGGGAAAATGATTCCCTTAAATAAGACCAATCAGTAACACCTGATTCCCAGTCTTCACAATCCTCACTAGTACCGCTTGTAACCACCAGAGGGAGGCTCTGCTCAGAACTCATCTCAAACCCATTCACAACAGTACCCCCCCCTTGAGGAGGGGTCACCGAACCCTCATTTGAGCAACCAGGTCGGTCAGGATGAGTTCTATGATACGCACGGATAAGTCTCCTAGCATGGATGTCCGAAGCAAACACCCAAGAATTATCTTCCTGACCATAACCTCTCCATTTAACCAAATACTGGAGTCTTCGTCTAGAAAAACGAGAATCCAATATTTTCTCAACCACATACTCCAGATTGCCCTCAACCAAAACAGGGTCAGGAGGCACAGCAGCAGGAACCACTGGCTCAACAAACCTCTTCAACAAGGACTTGTGGAACACGTTATGGATCTTAAATGTCCCTGGAAGAAGCAAACGAAAAGAAACAGGATTAATAATCTCCATGATCTTATAAGGTCCAATGAACCTAGGCTTAAATTTAGGAGATGCTACTCTCATAGGAATATTCTTTGAGGACAACCAGACCAAGTCCCCCACTTTAAACCGAGGACCATCAGTCCTATGCCGGTTAGCAAACCGCTGGGCCTTCTCCTGAGAGAGGGACAACCTCTCCACTACCTGGTCCCAAATCTGCTGCATACGCTCAACAACAGAGTCAACACCTGGACAGACAGAAGCCTCCGTCTGTCCTGAAGAAAATCGAGGGTGAAACCCAGAATTACAGAAAAACGGAGACATCAAAGTGGCAGAGCTAGCCCTATTATTAAGAGCAAACTCAGCCAAAGGCAAAAAAGAGACCCAGTCATCCTGATCAGCAGACACAAAGCATCTTAGATAAGTCTCCAATGTCTGGTTTGTTCTCTCAGTTTGACCATTGGTCTGAGGATGAAATGCCGAGGAGAAAGACAATTGAACACCCAGTTTAGAACAAAAAGTCCTCCAAAATCTGGAAACAAACTGGACTCCTCTGTCAGACACAATGTTCTCAGGAATGCCGTGTAAACGAACCACGTGCTGAAGGAACAACGGCACCAATTCAGAGGAGGAAGGCAACTTAGGTAATGGCACAAGATGTATCATTTTGGAAAACCTATCACAAATTACCCAGATGGTGGTCATTCTCTGAGAAACAGGAAGATCGGAAATGAAATCCATAGAGATATGGGTCCATGGTCTCTTGGGCACAGGCAATGGCATCAACAAACCACTAGAGCGAGAGCAAGGCTTGGAGCGAGAGCAAGTCCCGCAGGACTGCACAAATTCCCTGACATCGCGAGACAAGGTAGGCCACCAAAAGGACCGACTAACCAAGTCTCTGGTACCAAAAATTCCGGGATGCCCAGCCAATGCGGAACAATGAATCTCAGACATCACACTCTTTTTCCATTGGTCCGGGACAAACAATTTTCCAACAGGGCAGCGCTCGGGCCTATCCTCCTGACACCCCTCCAGAGCAAGTCTCAAATTGGCGAGATGGCGGAAAGAACTACACCCTCCTTCAAAATAACAGAGGGATCAGATAGCTCAGGAGAGTCCGCAAGGAAACTCCTCGAGAGGGCATCCGCCTTAACATTCTTAGTGCCAGGAAGAAAGGAAACCACAAAATTAAAACGTGTGAAAAACAAGGCCCACCTGGCCTGTCTAGGATTGAGTCGCTTGGCAGATTCCAGATAGACCAGATTCTTATGGTCCGTAAGGACCACCACCTGATGTTTGGCTCCCTCCAGCCAATGTCTCCACTCTTCAAAAGCCCACTTCATGGCCAATAACTCCCGATTACCCACGTCATAATTACGTTCAGTAGGAGAAAATTTTCGAGAGAAAAAGGCACAAGGGTTACTTTTAGAGGTCTCTGGATCTTTTTGGGACAAAACGGCACCTGCCCCAATTTCAGAGGCATCAACCTCCACCTGAAATGGCAGAGAAACATCAGGCTGCCGTAGAACAGGAGCAGAAGTGAATCTCTGCTTAAGTTCCTGAAACGCAGAGACTGCCTCAGGAGGCCAATTCACCACATCAGAACCCTTTCTGGTCAAATCAGTTAATGGTTTAACAATAACAGAGAAATTACCAATAAATTTACGATAAAAATTGGCAAAACCCAAAAATCTCTGAAGAGCCTTTAATGAAGTAGGTTGGACCCAATCACAGATGGCCTGAACCTTGACCGGGTCCATTTCAATAACAGATGGGGACAAAATGAATCCCAGAAATGAGATCTTCTGTACGCCAAAAAGACACTTTGATCCCTTCACATACAGAGCATTCTCTCTCAAAATCTGGAATACAGTTCGAACATGTTTCACATGAGAGTCCCAGTCATTAGAAAAAATCAAGATATCATCCAAATAAACAATCAGAAACTTGTCCACAAAATCCCTGAAAATGTCATTCATGAAGGACTGGAAGACGGAAGGAGCATTAGTGAGCCCAAAGGGCATCACAAGGTACTCAAAATGCCCTTCAGGGGTGTTAAATGCCGTCTTCCATTCATCCCCGTGCTTAATGCGAATAAGGTTATACGCCCCCCTGAGGTCAAGCTTGGTAAACCAAGTAGCGTTTTTCACCCTGGAAAACAGGTCAGAAATCAAGGGTAACGGGTATTGATATTTCACAGTAATATTGTTCAAGAGACGATAATCAATACACGGCCTTAATGAACCATCTTTTTTGGCCACAAAGAAAAAACCGGCACCTAAGGGTGAAGAGGATGGTCTGATATGACCCTTCTCCAATGATTCCTTGATATAAGACCGCATAGCGTCATGTTCAGGTACAGACAAGTTAAAAAGGCGACCCTTAGGGAATTTACTACCTGGCACTAATTCAATAGCGCAGTCATAGCTCCTATGGGGAGGTAAGGATGCAGATTTACTTTCGCTAAACACATCAGAAAAATCAAACAAAAAGTCAGGAACATCCTCAGCCTGGGGGGAGGCAGAAAAAACAGGAGTGTTGGTATTAACACATTGGCAGCCCCAACTGGTTACAGACACAGATTTCCAATCCAAAACAGGATTATGAGACTGTAACCAAGGGAAACCCAGCACGATAATGTCATGCAGATTATATAGAACCAAAAATTTGCAGCACTCCTGGTGATCAGGTTCAACCCTCATTATCACCTGAGTAGAAAACTGGGGTTTATTCTCAGCCAAAGGGTAGAATCGATCCCCAGTAGGGAATAGACTTCTGTAGGGGTATCAAGGAAATCCACAACGTTTAGCAAAATCATAATCCATCAGGTTAATAGCTGCTCCAGAATCAACGAAAGCCTGAGCAGAAAATGAGGACAGAGAGCATATCAGAGTGACAGTTAATAAAAACTTAGTCTGAACACTACCCAAGACAACTGAGCGTGCAAAACGTCTTCCCCGCTTAGGGCAGACTGAAATAGCATGAGAGGCATCACCACAGTAGAAACATAACCCATTGCGCTTTCGAAACTCATGACGCTGTGCCCCAGACACCACTCCATCACACTGCATGGGCTCAGCAGCTGGCTCACAAGGCAACACCACTCCACGCATACTTCTCCGCTCACGCAAACGTCTGTCAATTTGAATCGCAATGACATAGAATCATTGAGACCAGAGGGACAGGGAATCCCACCATAACATCCTTTACATTATCCGACAGACCCTTCCGGAAAAGGGCCGCCAAAGCGTCGTCATTCCATTTGGTCAGGACTGCCCACCTACGGAATCTCTGACAGTATAACTCAGCGTCATCAAGCCCCTGATTTAATGCCAACAAGGCTTTTTCAGCTTGATCAGTGACATTAGGCTCATCGTACAATAACCCCAAAGCCTGAAAAAATGCATCAACATCACTCAAAACAGGATCCCCAGGTATCAGGGAAAAAGCCCAATCCTGAGGATCGCCGCGCAGGAGAGAGATGATAATTTGAACCTGCTGCGCTGCGTTTCCTGAGGACTTAGATTTTAAGGCAAAAAACAATTTACAATTATTTTTGAAATTCTGAAACTTAGCTCGATCCCCTGAAAACAAATCTGGCATGGGATCCTAGGTTCCACAACAGGCAACCTAGCAAGATATGCAGCAATACTCCGAACCTCAGTGGCAAGCTGATCCACACGGCCAGACAACTGTGCAAACTCCATTGGGAGAAAAGATCCTCCCCAGCACCCAGAGATACAGAGGGAAAAAAAAAAAAAAAAAATGCAACAAACAGAAAAATATCTCTGACAACTTTTCTTCCTTCAAAATATTTTTTCCCTTCTGTGAGTACCATACAATTTTTAGGCCGGTGATACTGTTATGTTACGGTAGCTGAGGAGTGCAGGAAAAAAGGAAATACACCAGAGCAGTTGGAATCTATGAGATTGCAGTACCCTGACTAACCACCCAACTAGAGGCAGCCGTGGAGCGTTCCTAC
>JARQOD010005677.1:0-46797 GCA_033576555.1 Oophaga sylvatica
AAAAAGAGTTAAGTACCACCGGTTTGAGGAGAGATACATGGAAAGAGTTAGGAATGCGCAAATTGGCCGGGAGTTTCAATTTATAGGACACCGGGTTGATCTGGCTGATGATCTCAAAGGGACCGATGAACCGAGGGCCTAACTTGTAGGAAGGAATCTTGAGCCGGACATACTTGGACGAAAGCCAGACCTTATCCCCAGGACGGAATTGAGGAGGGTCCAGACGTCTTTTGTCAGCATGTCTCTTCATACGCTCGGATGACTGAATGAGTGCGGATCGGGTACTCTCCCATATGGAGGAAAATTCTCTAACCAGAGATTCCGCAGCTGGATTGTCCACAGAGATGGTGACAGGAACAGGGATCCGAGGGTGCTGACCGAAGACTACAAAAAACGGAGACTTGGAGGAAGATTCTCTCTCGTGATTATTGTAAGAGAATTCAGCCCAAGGCAGGAGCTCCACCCAGTCAGAATGGTGGGCATTAACGAAGTGCCGGAGATAACTGGTCAGATTCTGATTGATTCGCTCAACTTGTCCATTGGACTGCGGGTGGTAAGCGGAGGAGAAATCCAAGGTGACGTCTAGCAACTTACAAGAGGCTCTCCAGAAACGTGAGGTGAACTGTACCCCACGATCCGACACAATGTGACGAGGCAGACCATGGAGACGGAAGATGTGGCGGATAAAGTCTTTAGCCAACTCGGGTGCAGACGGAAGACCTGGCAGAGGAATGAAGTGAGCCATCTTGGAAAAGCGGTCAGCGACCACCCAAATGACCATACAACCGGCAGAAACGGGCAGATCTGTTATGAAGTCCATGGCTATATGCTGCCAGGGGGCAGCGGGTACAGGAAGCGGAAGAAGACGGCCGGCAGGCAGGTGTCTCGGAACTTTGTTGCGGGCACAGGAGACACAGGCAGATACAAAGTCTATTACGTCCTTGTGCATGGTAGGCCACCAATAATGCCGGGTTATGAGTTGGAGGGTCTTTTTCTGACCAGCGTGGCCAGCTAGTTTAGACGAATGACCCCAGTGTAGGATTCTCTTCCGGTCGGTTACTGATACGAACGTCTTACCTGGAGGGAGACGATTTAGACTCACGGGAGCCACCCGCATCACTCTGGCGGGATCGATGATATGTTTAGGTTCTTCCTCGAGATCTGACACCAGGAAAGACCGGGACAAGGCATCAGCCTTGACGTTCTTGTCAGCCGGGCGAAAATGCAAGAGAAAATCGAAGCGGGCAAAAACAAGGACCACCGGGCTTGGCGAGGGTTAAGTCTCTGAGCATGCTGGAGGTAAGCCAGATTCTTGTGGTCCGTGTAAATGATTACCGGATGAAGAGCCCCCTCGAGTAGGTAACGCCACTCCTCCAATGCCAACTTGATGGCCAATAACTCTCGGTTTCCTATGGAGTAGTTGCGCTCGGAGGAGAAGAAGAGTTTGGAGAAGAAGCCGCAGGATACCATCCTCCCGGATGAAGATTTTTGAGTGAGTACCGCTCCGGCTCCAGAGGAGGAAGCGTCCACCTCCAGGAAGAACTGCTTGTTGCCGTCCGGGCGATGCAGCACTGGAGCGGAAGAGAAGGTCTGTTTTAAGGAAAGAAAGGCCTCCTCTGCTTCGGGCGTCCACTGTTGGGGGTTAGCATCCTTGCGGGTGAGCGCGGAGATTGGAGCAGTCCTGGAAGAGAAGTGCGGTATGAAGAGGCGGTAATAGTTGGCGAATCCCAGGAACCGCTGAATGGCCTTCAACCCTCCGGTCGAGGCCACTTCTCGATGGCAGACAGTTTCTCCGGATCCATTCGTAGGCCTGTCTGAGAAATGATGTAGCCCAAAAACGGAAGCGAGGTCTGCTCAAAGAGGCACTTCTCATATTTGGCGAAGAGGTGATTCTGCCTGAGCCTGAGCAGAACCTGACGAACATCCCTCCGGTGAGACTGGAGGTCCGGAGAGAAGACCAAGATATCGTCTAGGTACACCAAAACGCAAGAGTAGAGGAGGTCCCGAAAGATGTCATTGACCAACTCCTGAAAGAC
This sequence comes from Oophaga sylvatica, assembly GCA_033576555.1. Lineage (NCBI taxonomy): Eukaryota > Metazoa > Chordata > Amphibia > Anura > Dendrobatidae > Oophaga > Oophaga sylvatica. The sequence goes on from JARQOD010005677.1 coordinate 2,037, forward strand.
TGCTGGAGCATTAGAGAGACCAAAGGGCATCACCAAATACTCGTAGTGGCCGTCCCGGGTGTTGAATGCCGTCTTCCATTCATCTCCCCGACGGATACGAACCAGGTTGTATGCCCCACGAAGATCCAGTTTGGTGAAGATTCTCGCCCCTCTAAGTCGATCAAACAATTCTGGAATGAGCGGAAGAGGGTACTTATTCTTCACCGTGATCAAATTTAAGCCTCTGTAGTCAATACAGGGACGGAGAGATCCATCTTTCTTTTTTACGAAGAAGAAACCTGCTCCCGCTGGGGAGGTAGATTTCCGGATGAATCCTTTGGCCAAGTTCTCCTCGATATATTCGGACATCGACCTGGTCTCAGCAGCGGACAATGGGTAAATACGCCCACGGGAGGCGTAGTACCAGGTAGCAGGTCGATCGGGCAATCATACGGTCTGTGTGGGGATAATGTCTCTGCTTCCTTTTTATTAAAAACATCAGCGAAAGACCAATATGGAATCGGGAGTCCTGGTAGATTAGCAGGTGTAGGAGAAGGACGGACAGGATGAACAGGCACCAGACACGTTTGATGACAGTCCTGTCCCCAGCGAAGAATCTCTCCAGTCTGCCAGTCGAGCACTGGTGCATGCTTTTGGAGCCAAGGCAGACCTAGTAAGAAAGCGTGAGAGAGTCCAGGTAGAACATGAAATGAGATACTCTCAGAATGTAACATTCCCACCTGCAGGGTTACAGCCTCGGTGATAAGCTGGATGGGACGTGGTAGAAGACCCCCATCTACAGCAGCAACAGATACTGGTTCAAGCAGAGGTTTGGTGGGAATGCGATATTTCTCTACCAGAGCCTGTGAAACGAGATTCCCAGCTGCTCCAGAATCAAGTTGGGCTAGTTCGAAGTAACGGTTCTCACCGAGGAGAATTGAGACAGACAGCAGCAGAGATGAAGAGGATTTATTCTTGTCTAGGTGGACCTCTCCGAGCGAACCTAGACACAGGCGTTTCCCGACCTCTCTGGGCAGGTACAGATCCGGTGCTCCTTACTGCCACAGTAGAAGCAACTCCCCTCAGCACGGCGTGAGTCCTGACGGGCTTTGACCATCTTGGTCTGGTCGACCTGCATGGGCTCTGCCGGGGGCACTTGAGGAGATACGGAAGGAGTTACAGGTCTCTGAAATGAAGGAGCTAGGCGAGGAAACCTTCTCTCACGGGTGACCTCTTTGGCTCGCTCCTGGAACCGTAGATCAATTCGATTGGCCAGAGTTATGAGGTCATCGAGAGAGGTTGGAATGTCTCGACCGGCAAGTTCATCTTTAATGCGGCCGGACAGGCCCTCCCAGAAGACAGCTATCAGAGCGTCATTATCCCAAGCCAGCTCTGAGGCAAGGGTACGAAACCTTATGGCATATTGACCCACGGTGAGACTCTCCTGACGAAGACGCAGCAGAGATGATGCAGAGGAGGTCTTCCGTCCGGGTTCATCGAATACCTTCCGGAAGGCTAAGAGAAAAGCAGACAGGTTAGACACCAGAGGATCTTCTCTTTCCCAAAGAGGATTTAGCCAGGCCAGGGCCTCTCCGGTGAGATGTGACATGATGAAGGCAATTTTGGCCCGGTCAGAGTTAAATTGGTGTGCCAGGAGTTCAAAATGCAGGGTACATTGGTTGATGAAACCCCGAGCCAGAGCAGGGTCGCCTCCAAACCGAGGAGGAGCTGAAAGTCGAGGTCCTGGAATAGAAACCACGGAGTTGGTAAGCAGCGGAACTGCCGGATTGCGGGTCATGGTGCTCGCGGTGGTTGTCGGGGAAGTATTCAGAGTGTCCAGGCGGGAATTAACACACCGCAGATGACCCAGGATGGACTCCTGTTGAGACCTCTGACGAGACAGTTCATGACACAGGTCAGATAGCGAAGGGGTTTGGGTGCCACCGGGTTCCATGGCCCGAGCAAACTGTAACGGGTCAGGTAGGTGGAACCTCTGAGCTTTATTTATACAAGAAGGTTATACTTGTAAGAGAGCGGGTGGCGCCCAGGGAGACGGACAGGAAGTCACGGCAAGTGACGGGGCAGTCTCTGGTTATACGGGAAAGGATCACGGCAAGTGACCGGGGCAGTCTCTGGATTGACAGGCAGGTTGTCACGGCAAGTGACCGGGGCAGTCTCTGGATTGACAGGTAGGTTGTCACGGCAAGTGACCGGGGCAGTCTCTGGATAGACAGGCAGGTTGTCATGGCAAGTGACCGGGGCAGTCTCTGGATTGACAGGCAGGTTGTCACAGCAAGTGACCGGGTAGTCTCTGGATAGACAGGCAGGTTGTCACGGCAAGTGACCGGGGCAGTCTCTGGATTGACAGGCAGGTTGTCACAGCAAGTAACCGGGGCAGTCTCTAGATGGACAGGTATATACGACCTGAGATGGTGAAGCCTCCCGGTAGGCTGCAGTCAGATGGCAGATGATCGCTCCCAAGTGAGCAGGCAAGAGTCTCTGGAATAGCCGGGGATCACCGCTTGTGACGTCCGAACCTCCGGGTAGGGCTGCAGTCAGATGGCAGATGATCGCTCCCAAGCGAGCAGGCAAGAGTCTCTGGAATAGCCGTGGCTCACCACTTGTGACGTCCGAACCTCCGGGTAGACTTGCGGACAGGTAGCATACAGCAAACGGGCAGGAAACAGGCAGGTAACTGGTAACGGGACCTGAGGGCTGAAGCAGAGTGAAACAGTGCAACAACAACATTGCTCGGGCACCTCCATTAAGGAGGAAGCCCTTAATATAGGGTGGAGTCCTCCGGCATTGGCCGGGGACTTATTTGAAAAATGCGCGCGGCTCCTTTAAGAGCGGGGGAGGGCGCGGGCGCGCACCCTAAGTCCAGCAGCAGGGAAGGAGCGCGCGGCCCCAGCAGGGCGGAAGGAGGACGCTGAGGAAGGGTAAGGGGGGCGACGTCCCTGCCTGGCAGAGGACGCTGCTGCAGGGGAACAGCGTCCCTGCCTGGCAGAAGGCAGGGACGCCGACGCTACACAATGTAAAGTGCTAGTGCTCCAAAATACCTGTGATCATTTAAAAAGGTTCAACCTGACCACTGTGGCATGATGAAATACTTCCGTCCAGGCTGGATTGCAGGAGAAGGGATAGAGCAGGGATTATTTCTGTAGTACCCTGTCGCGCCCCATGCAATACGTGAGGCAATGCAAAAGTGACATCAACCCCACAAATATGAACCTCACTTGCCACTGCCAGAGGGCAAGTGGGTAAAACCTTGAAAAGCACCATATAATAGATGTGCTTTTTTCTGAGGCGGCTGAGGGCTGCTATTTTTAGGCTAGGGGGCAATATCCATAGCCCCTTACCAGCCTGAGAATACCAGCCCCCAGTTACATAGTAACATAGTAACATAGTTACAGTTGTCAGGTTTAGCTTGGTTGACTGTCAAAAATGGTGGGGACCTCACGCCGTGATTTTTAATTATTTAATATGTCAAATGTTTTTAAAATTCTTTATTTATAGCATTATTGATGGGTCAATTGAAGCCATTTTTCCTGGTGTCTGCCCCTAATATCAGCTGTTTTGGTGTTACACTTACGCCCTGACTGGGTGGTGCAAGGTGGGGGTTGTAGCCCCACTGTGCCACAAACCAGACTACCCTGAAAGGGGCGTGACTAAGTAGCTACCTTGGTGTTCACTGGAGCCTCTGATAGTGAAGTCAGGCTTGTTCAGTAGGCAGCTGCCAGGTACCACTCCAGGGTGGTGCCTGGCTGTGGCTGCTGATCCTACTGGGGGCAGAACACTATGACAGGTGCGGGCAAGAGTCGACAGGCACGATTGGTACTATGGCGGGAATGGCAGGTACTCTTGGCAGACAGGCGGGCACGGCTGAGACTCTGGCAGACAGGCGGGCACGGCTGAGACACTGGCAGACAGGTGGGCACGGCTGAGACTGGCAGACAGGCGGGCATGGCTGAGACACTGGCAGACAGGACATGACTGAGACAGAAGGGACAGGACCTGACTTGGAAGGTACAGGAACATGGGCAGGTATGAATAGAACAGGTAGGAATCTGTTCAGACTGGAGAAGTTGGGGCTGGTTCCGGAAGGACAGAGACACAGACTGGAATTAGAGATACATGGGAACAGGTAGGGACCTGTTCAGACAGGTGGAGTTGGAACTGCAGGGAGTGTAGCGGGAGTAGAGCAGAGCCATCGGTTGTGGAGCAAAGGGAAAAGCCGCAAGGGGCGGAGCAAGGCAGAACCACAAGGAGCAGAGCAGGGCAGAACCGCAAGGAGCGGAGCAAGGCAGAACCACAAGGAGCGGAGCAAGGAAGCACCACAAGGAGCGGACAAAGGCAGCACCGCAGGTAGGCGGAGCAAATGCAGAGCAGAACAGCAGGTAGGCAGAGCAAGTGCTGAGCAGATCTGCAGGTAGGCGGATCAAGTGCCGAGCAGAACTGCAGGTAGGCGGAGCAAGTGCAGAGCAGAACTGCAGGTAGGCGGAGCAAGTGCAGAGCAGAACCGCAGGTAGGTGGAGCAAGTGCAGAGCAGAACTGCAGGTGTGCGGAGCAAAGGCAGAACCGCCCGAGTGCGGAGCAAAGGCAGAACCACAGGAGCGTGGAGCAAAGGCAGAACCGCAGGAACAAGGAACGAGAGCAGGGCAGACGGAGAGGACACAGCAATACACACAGCAGGGAAAGGCTACAGACAAGGATACAACGGACGCAGAAAATAGGACTGAATTCTTGTACCTGTTCCTACACCTGACCTTCTCTGTACGAAGGATGAAGGCCTGGGTATTCTGGCCCCAGGGTGGCGGACTAAGCGAGAAGTACTGGTAAAGACCAAGGTATGAAAGCACCGTAACAGTTCTGGGTATTAAGCCCCCAGAGAAGGCAGAAAACAGGACAGGACCTGGCAGCTCAGCAGCAAGACACTGACTGAGATAGAGTGTTGCACAGGCATCCCCCTATGGGTGAGAATGCCTTAAGTACCAGAGGCGTCTTGGCAATTGGCTGGAGATACCTTAGGAAAGTGCATACTGACTCTATAACAGTGGTCCCCAACCTTTTTTGCACCAGGGACCAGCTTCAAGCAAGACCATTCTTCCATGGCCCGGCAAGGCGGGGATGGAGGTGTGTCAGGGACGGGGCTTTGGTCATAAGGGGGCGGGGCTATGGACGGGGTTAAGTAGTGCATACTTATCATTTAATTATAACATTTATAATGTGAATGTGACTCAACTCACCATAGGTTTAGAATGAGTGGGAGCACCGGGCTTGTTTTCTGTATCAGTGGGAGCACTGGGCTTGTTTTCCTGCAACAAGCCCGTCCTGTCCAGCTCTGTGTGGCTCCCCCTGTCCTGTCCCATCCTATATGCATGGCTCCGCTCTCACTTTCCCATCCTTGTATGCATGGCTCCGCTTCCACCCTTGTATACATGGCTCCACTCCCACCCTCGTATGCATGGCACCGCTCCCACCCTCGTATATATGGCTATGCTCCCACCCTTGTATACATGGCTCCACTGACACACTTGTATGCATAGCTCTGCTTCCATCCTTGTATACATGGCTCCGCTCCCATCCTCATATACATGGCTCCACTCCCACCGTCGTATGCATGGCACCGCTCCCACCCTCGTATATATGGCTATGCTCCCACCCTTGTATACATGGCTCCGCTGCCACCCTTGTATGCATAGCTCTGCTTCCACCCTCGTATACATGGCTCCACTCCCACCCTCGTATATATGTCTATGCTCCCACCCTTGTATACATGGCTCCGCTGACACCCTTGTATGCATGGCTCCGCTCCCATCCTCGTATACATGGCTCCACTCCCACCCTCGTATGCATGGCACCGCTCCCACCCTCGTATATATGGCTATGCTCCCACCCTTGTATACATGGCTCCACTGCCACCCTTGTATGCATAGCTCTGCTTCCACCCTTGTATACATGGTTCTGCTCCCACCCTTGTATACATGACTCTGCTCCCACCCTTGTATGTATGGCACTGCTCCCACCCTTGTATGCATGGTTCCGCTCCCACCTTTGTATGCATGGCTCTGTTCCCACCCTTGTATACATGGCACTGCTCCACCCTTGTATACAAGGCTCTGCTCCCACCCTTGTATACATGGCTCTGCTCCCACTCTTGTATAGATCGCTCTGCTCCCACACTTGTATACATGGCTCTGCTCCCACCCTTGTATACATGGCTCTGCTCCCACCCTTGTATACATGGCTCTGCTCCCACCCTTGTATACATGGCACCCTTGTATACATGGCTCTGCTCCCACCCTTGTATGCATGGCTCTGCTCCCACCCTTGTATACAAGGCTCTGCTCCCACCCTTGTATACATGGCTCTGCTCCCACTCTTGTATACATGGCACTGCTCCCACCCTTGTATGCCTGGCTCTGCTCCCACCTTGTATACATGGCTCTGCTCCCACCATTGTATACATGGCTCTGCTCCCACCCTTGTATACATGGCTCTGTTCGCACGCTTGTATACATGGCTCTTCTCCCACCCTTGTATACATGGCTCTGCTCCCACCCTTGTATACATGGCACTGCTCCCACCCTTGAATGCATGGCACTGCTTGTAATGTATGTAGTACAGTTCATATAGCGTCTTGTGCTTGGGTGCGATGAAAACACAGGAGTCACAGGTTTGATATAGAAAAGTCCTGTATTACTTCATACAAGTTGGCAGAAATAGTCACACAGTTTGCAGACACAGAAACAGGAGACACAGCAGGCCAGAGTAATCCAAGCTCAGCAATCACTCTCCAATACAGATTCAGGATCTTCTTCTCTGTTACCGTAAGTCCATGCAAACGTGGGTCTTTCAAAGAGCAGGGTTCAGAGTCCACAAGTGCTTCAGAGTTCCTCAGTAGGAATAGCTGGAGTACAAGGTCCAAGGCTTACAGGAGTCAAGTCACAGGTTCACTGCAGGCTAGATTCTGAAGCACTGATTGCTCAGCTGTGGCTGCTTAAGAAGCAAAGGAGAGAATCAGGGCGGGAACATGCAAGCTGGAAACTCCATTTTGACTGAGGGCAAGATAGCTGCAGCAAGACAGAAAGTAAAATGGCTGACGAACAAACTGAGTTTCAGGAATATATACATAGAACCTTACATTACTCCCCCTTAAGGACAACCTCCGGATGACCTCAGACCAGGCTTGTGTGGGTACCTCTGATGAAACTGACGGAGCAAACGAGGAGCATTAACGTTATTGACCGGTTCCCATGAGTTGTCCTCCACTGGGTAGCCCTGCCATTTAATCAGATATTGTAACTGATTTCTATACAACCTGGAATCTAAAATCCTTTCCACCACAAATTCTTCCTGACCATCGACTAGCACTGGGTCAGGGCAAGGAGAGGAACGTCCAGGAAACGTATTGGGTGTCGCAGCCTTTAGTAGGGATACATGAAAGACAGGGTGGATTCTCATAGTTCTGGGCAGTTGAAGATGACAAGCAACGGCACTTATAATTTTACTGATTTTATAGGGTCCAATGTACTTATGTCCCAACTTAGACGATGGAATCCTTAACTTAAGATTTCTGGTTGACAGCCAGACCAAGTCTCCTACCTTGAAAGCTGGTGCAGGTTTACGAAATTTATCTGCTGCTTTCTTGTACCTTTCTTGAGCCGATTCCAGATTTTCCTTTAGAAGATCCATATTCTTCTGTAAAGACGTGATTCTTTCAGCCACTGCTGGTAAAGGCGTTTCTATGGGAAATCGTGGTAGAATGTTAGGATGATAAAGTAGATTAGAGTAAAAAGGAGACTGTTTAGTGGAGGCACTCTGAGAGTTGTTATACGAGAACTCAGCTAATGGAAGTAGATCCACCCAATCATCCTGTAGGTGGCAGATAAAGCAGCGGAGATACTGCTCCAGGGTTTGATTGGTTCGTTCGGTCTGTCCATTAGTCTGGGGATGAAAAGCAGAAGAAAGGTTTACTTTAATGTCCAATGCTGCACAGAAATTTTGCCAAAACCTAGAAGTGAATTGCACCCCTCGATCAGAAATAACCTCATCCGGTACTCCATGTAAGCGAAACACATCTTTAATCATCAAATCTGATGTCTGTTTTGCAGTGGGTAAGCCGACACAAGGGATAAAATGAGCTGCCTTTGTTAGACGGTCAACCACCACTAGAATGGTGTTTTTCCCCTGAGAGGTTGGTAACTCCACAATGAAGTCCATAGAAATGGATCCCCACGGGCGGGACGGGGTGGGAAGAGGCTGTAACAGACCAGTTGGTGAGGAGCGAGGTGTTTTGCATCTTGCACAGACCTCACATGAAGTGACATAATTCAAAACATCCTTCCTGCAAGTGGGCCACCAAAAGAAACGAGAAAGAAATTCCTGTGTCTTTAGAATTCCTCTATGCCCAGCTATCTTGGAATCGTGAATGAGTTGCAATACTCTTAATCTGACTGTTTCAGGAATATACAGACGTTGTCCCTGAATCCACACACCATTCTTAAAGACAAGACTTACGTCCCTTGGGGGTTGTGCCAAAAAGGAATCCGCATGGTATGCTTCCTTGATGTCCTTAAGTAGGTCTTGATTATGAATTACTCCTAGGAATCTAGAGTCAGGAAGAATAGTCTTAGGAGGAGTAATTGGACGTGTCTCTGCTGAGTAAATCCTAGAGAGTGCATCAGCCTTTCCATTGCGCGATCCTGGTCTATAAGAGATGATAAAATTAAATTGGTTTAAGAAAAGATTCCAGCGAGCCTGGCGAGGAGTCAGGCACTTAGCCGACCTGATAAACTCAAGGTTACGATGGTCTGTCAGGACGACTATTTGCTGTGCAGCTCCCTGAAGAAGGTGTCTCCATTCTTTGAAGGCGGCAATAATGGCCAACAACTCTCTATTGCCCACATCGTAGTTCCTCTCAGCCGAAGACAACTGCTGGGAAAAGAAGGCACAGGGATGCAAGACATTCTTCTCACCTGTTCTCTGAGAGAGTATAGCTCCAACGGCACAGTCTGAAGCATCCACCTCTATTATGAAGGCAAGCTCGGGGTTGGGATGTACTAGGATAGGTGCAGTGGTAAATTTATCTTTTAGACGGGAAAATGCTTCCTGGGTTTGGGGAGTCCAGGAAAACCTAGACTCTTTCCGGGTAAGTTGAGTGATAGGTGACACTACCTCAGAGAAATTTCTAATGAAACGTCTATAGAAGTTGGCAAACCCGATGAAGCGCTGTACCTCCTTCACATTTCTAGGACTTGGCCAATCCTTGATGGCTTGGGTTTTGCTTCCATCCATACTAATTCCTTGTGTAGACAGTACATACCCCAGAAATTGAATTTCGGTCCTATGGAATTCACACTTTTCAAGTTTGATGTAAAGATGATTTTGTCTTAGACGTTCCAAGACCATTCTCACATGTTCATGATGTTCCTCTGTGGAGTTAGAAAAAATTAGAATATCATCCAAATAAATTACCACGAATGTATCTAGGAGATCCCTGAAGATGTCATTCACCAAGTGTTGGAAAGTGGCTGGGGCGGTACTCAGACCAAAAGGCATAACTAGATATTCAAAGTGTCCATAGCGTGACCTGAATGCAGTCTTCCATTCATCCCCAGGTCTAATACGGACTAAGTTATAGGCCCCACGAAGATCTAGTTTAGAAAAAATTTTGGCATGTCGCACTCTCTCCAATAACTCAGGGATTAAAGGCAATGGATAACGGTTTCTAATAGTAACCTTATTGAGTTCCCTATAGTCTACGCATGGTCTCAGAGATCCATCTTTCTTCTTTACAAAGAAGATGGGTGCACCTGCAGGAGATGAAGAGGGGCGTATGAAGCCCTTGGCTAGATTTTCATCTATGTAATCCTTTAAAGCCTGTAGCTCGGGCCCCGCCAGGGGTAGATCTTACCAAAAGGTATCTCTGCTCCAGGCAATAATTCAATTGGACAATCATATGGACGGTGAGGAGGAAGCTGGTCAGCGTTCTTCTTGTCACATAAATCCACATAGTCCTGGTATACAGCTGGTAGTTCAGGGACTGACATGATTCCTTTAGGAACAGAGCAAGCTGAAACTTTTGGACTCATCTGTTTCTCTGGAAAGTGTAATTCCTTGGTCTCCCAGTTAATGGTAGGATTCTGAGCCTGCAGCCATGGTAGCCCTAGAATAATGGGAAAGTGGGGAGAAGAGATAAGCATAAAGGACAGTTTCTCTTGATGATCTTTACCCATAAGAACCCTCAAAGGCTCTGTTTCCTGATCCACTGGTCCAGAGGTCAGCAGGGAGCCATCCACAGTTTCCATCTGTACTGGAGTAGCCTTCTTCACTGAACGTATTCCCTGTTTCAAAGCAAAGGAGACATCCATAAAATTTCCACTTGCCCCTGAGTCGATCATAGCAGAGCTAGACACCCAAGCTGAGTCAACCCAGAGTTTGATGGAAAGAAAGCAATGAGAATTGTTTTTCTTACAACTCAGCTGGGACACCGCTGAGGAAACTTGAAAAATGGCAGCGTTTACACAGTCAACGTCCTCAGAGGTAACGGAGTTTAAGTCCGAGAAATCAAGATCTGTTGCTGCAGATCTCTCTGGAGCCTGAGGCTCGGACCTGACAGATCCCCTCTCGCAACACTCACAATGAATGAGTGCTGCAGTAGTCTTACGAGAACGGCTGGGGCAGTTTATAATGAAGTGCCCTGACTTACCACAATAGAAACATAGATTCTCCTTAAAACGATGTTCCTTGCGTGCATCACTAACCCGTCGTTGTAAAGAGTCTACCTGCATGGGTTCAGGTTCAGGTTCCCGTGTAATCCTACTCAAAGGTTCCTTAGCTGGAGAGGAAGGTAGGAAAAGGTTAGTACGATTGCTTTCGAACCATCTCTCTTGCCTGCGTTCAGTCAGACGAGTATCAATACGGATGCAGTAGTTAATAAAGTCACCTAACGCAGTGGGAGGGTCGGCACGAGCAAGTTCATCCTTAATCAGTGGAGATAACCCCTTTCGAAAAATAGATTTTTTGGCGGAACTGTCCCAGGTGGTATCAAGGGCCCATCTCCTGAAATCCAAGGCATATTCAGCTACCAAGTGCTTACCTTGGCGCAAAGCTAACATGGCTGCTTCAGCTGTTGCACCTCGATTGGGGTCATCAAACACCTGCCCCATGGCTGAAATAAAATCATCAAGGTGATTCAAACAATCATCCTCAGTCTCAATCAGAGGGTTTGCCCACATTAAAGCCTTGTTGGTAAGCAACATAATTATAGTAAGCACCTTAGATCGTTCAGTGGGAAATTGTGAAGCATGTGCAGAAAAAAAAAGATTGCATTGATTAATAAATCCCCTGAATTTCTCACGTTCACCGCCAAAACGAAAAGGGGGCAACTTGGGAATCCCAGCACTCGGGGCTACGGCAGGAGCCTGGACTCGCCCCTCTAGAACCTCAATCCTGGCTCGCAAATCCTGGGTAGTCTGTCCAACCACTTGCAAATTGTGATTATTGAGGTCCTGTAGATTTGTAAAACGGGTCTTTATATTCTGCAAATCTGCAAGGATATTATCAGTCACTCCGCAAAGTTCCTTTATGCGGGCCTCCATTTTCCAGATCTTTTAAGACAGGATTACTGGAAGAAGAGGAGAGAAAAAAAACAATAGTGTTCACCTGTGGCAACACTGTAGAGAGAAAAAAAAATTAAGGGAACTGCTCACCTGGAATGGTTGTGAGAAGTCACAACCACTATCATCACAGAAAGTTTCAACCAGACATCTGATATCCAGAGTTACAGCAGACAAAAAAGAGAAAAGAAAGGAAAAAAAAAAAAAACAATAGTGTTTACCTGTGGTAACACTGCAAAAAAAAAAAACTTAAGGGAATTGCTCACCTGGAATGGTTGTGAGAAGTCACAACCACTGTCATCACAGAAAGTACAACCGGACGTCTGATATCCACAGTACAGCAGACACAGCCTTCCAGGCCCAGCAGACACTAACGTTTTGGCTTCAGAATCTTGTAATGTATGTAGTACAGTTCATATAGCGTCTTGTGCTTGGGTGCGATGAAAACACAGGAGTCACAGGTTTGATATAGAAAAGTCCTGTATTACTTCATACAAGTTGGCAGAAATAGTCACACAGTTTGCAGACACAGAAACAGGAGACACAGCAGGCCAGAGTAATCCAAGCTCAGCAATCACTCTCCAATACAGATTCAGGATCTTCTTCTCTGTTACCGTAAGTCCATGCAAACGTGGGTCTTTCAAAGAGCAGGGTTCAGAGTCCACAAGTGCTTCAGAGTTCCTCAGTAGGAATAGCTGGAGTACAAGGTCCAAGGCTTACAGGAGTCAAGTCACAGGTTCACTGCAGGCTAGATTCTGAAGCACTGATTGCTCAGCTGTGGCTGCTTAAGAAGCAAAGGAGAGAATCAGGGCGGGAACATGCAAGCTGGAAACTCCATTTTGACTGAGGGCAAGATAGCTGCAGCAAGACAGAAAGTAAAATGGCTGACGAACAAACTGAGTTTCAGGAATATATACATAGAACCTTACACTGCTCCAACCTTTGTAAACATGGCTCTGCTCCCTCCTTCTCCCCCGTCCTCCCCGTCCTCCCCCATCATACTTACCCTCCTCGCTCTGTCGCTACAGGTCCCTGCATCTCTATCCTGGCGTGGCAGCTTCTTCCTGAGCAGAGCGGTCACGTGGTACCGCACATTAAGGTCATGAATATGGATGCCACGCCTATGGGAGTGGAGTCGCGTCCATATTCATGACCTTAATGAGCGGTACTACGTGATCGCTCTGCGCAGGATGAAGCTGCCGCGTCGGGACAGGGATGCAGCTGCGGAAGGTGAGTATCGATGTCTTCTGGTTCTGGAAGTCGGCGGCTGCAGCTGTCACTACAGTGCTACAGCCGCCGGCTCCCCTTGTGTCCAGCATTGTGAGCCTTGGCTCCGCAGCCCGGCAACAGAACTGCAACAGCCCAGTCCTGGGCCGCAGACCGGTGGTTGGAGACCCCTGCTCTATAAGAACCAGGAAGTCAGGAAGTACTGGCGCCGACCCCTATATACACAGCCAGGAAGCATGCACAGAGCAGGCAGGAGACATGAGGCACGCAGCATGGAGCCGGTAGAAGACAGAATTCACAGCATGGCCCGGAGTAGTGAGTAAGTTGGTGTGTAAGGCAGGTGGGGATGGGAGACTGTTATGTTTAGGTAGCTGAGGAGAAAAAAACAAAAACGGCAATACACCAGAGAGGCTGGAACCTATTGGATTGCAGTAACCTGAACTCACCACACAACTAGAGGTAGCCGTGGAGCGTTCTACGTTGATCCTAGACGCCTCGTCACAGCCTGAGAGATAACTACACCTAAAGGCAGAAAGATGAAAGCTATCTGCCCCGGAGCAGATCCCCAAAGAAAATAGGAAGCCCCCAAACATGTAATGGCGGTTAGACAAGAAGAAGCACGATATAGTGAATAGAAAACTTGGCACTCAACTTTGTAATATTGGTATATCCAGTTTTATTGCAGTCACAGTACACGTGGGTACAAGATGGAAACGTTTCGGTCCAACATGGACCTTCATCAATCTGACGGCAATATAGAACAAAATGAAAATAACAAATAATAAATAATAAATAATAAATGACGAAAAAAAGGGGGGGAGGGGTGAAAGAAGGTTACCATAGGTACCAGATAGAGACCCCACGGTTTTTTAACCAATTTTAGGAATAGACATGAGGCATAAAGTAAATAAATGAAAAGAAAAGAAAAAAGAAAAAAGTTCAGATACCTACCCGACTGCTGATAGGTAGATTTTTGCTCTTAATGTAAGATATATAGACTGTATGTCTATGGGGAGAAGAAATTGAAGAACTTAAATGTATAGGAGGTGCCCACGCAGAATATAGGTGTATAGATCAATCAAATATATGTTACCTTAGTGGAGAGAATCATAAAGATGGATTTGTCTATAAAGCGGATGAGTTAATATAGGACCTGGGGAAAGATTGCCATGTGTATATAACCATGATGATGGTTTAATAATCTATATCTATATTTGTAATAAAGTATACCTGAAGGTCCAAGGAAAAAAGATTTATGATGCTCCACAAGGATTCCTAGTGTCTTGATTAGATATCTGTGGAGATACAGAGAATGTATGGGAATGACCTCATGGGTTATATTGTCCCGTTCATGAAAGAGTTGCTACACCTTATTTATATATATAGATGAAGTCACAATGGAGTAGTGGTGTTTCATATTACTCCCCTTCCCCTTTCTGGAAGTGATACCCTGCATTATGTATTGCCAGTAAAGGACGCTTAAAAGGCAGTGAACAAATAAATAAATGACAGGGGTGTTCAAGGTTACTTACATGTAGGTAGCGCCGTCCTCTCCAACACTGACGCGGTATCCGCCGCTTGTCAGCTGGAGTGGTCGCTTACCTGCATGTTTAAATAAGGAAAAGGCGGGCCTTCGTGATGTGTCAGTGAGACGCGTCACCGGAAGTGCGTCGCCGGAAGTGACCTGAGATGGGACTAAGTGATGTGTCAGTGAGACGCGTCACCGGAAGTGACGTTGGGTGGAGCGCGTCACCGGATGTGACCTATGCGGTTCACAGTTGTCGGCGCTTGCGTTTCACCACTGTGTGGTGTAAGGTCTCGCTGAAAGATAAGATGTTTAGGGGGGGGGGATGAACCGAGCAAAGTCCTGAATACTTGCAGTGTTTGTAAATTGGGGAGAGCAAAAAGTAAAGAAGGAAAGAAAAAATAAGTGTTCAATATAAACTAGTTTATTACGGTATATAGAGGTAAATAGAATGCGATTCATGACAGTGGAGATATCGGGGGCAAGGATTGCAGTCGGGTAGGGGAGTCCAAGGGTGAGGGTCAAGACATTTCAATATAATCGACTCTGTAATAAAGAGAAAACAGAGTTAGAATGTTCATAATATATCCTATATATGATAATTCCTTCTATATCATATTTTAAATGAGTAAATACACAGTCAAACAAGAACCAGACTTAATAAGGTAGTTGTTCAAAGATATATAGGCAATTTCAGGGGGACATCAATACAATGGATAATCATAACATTTAGAGTATTATAATATAGTAAATGTGGGAGTTCAGTTCCGTTAGGGATACAGGACTCCCAACGATGCATAAAATACATAAGATAATCAGATGGATCAAATGGCAAGCAGAATACCTGTAAAATGTGATTTAGATGAAGGAAAAAAGATCATAGTCCCTGTTAAGGCCCTTAGGTGATAGGGTCTGGAGTTCGTGTATCCAGTACGCCTCCCGTTTTTTGAGAAGGCGTATACGATCACCACCTCGTCTGGGTGTAGGGACATGTTCGATGACCTGAAATCTCAGTTGTGATATTTGATGACCTTTTGTAATAAAGTGGTAGGGTATGGGAAGTAATAGGTTCTTGCATCTGATTGTGGACTTATGCTTTGAAATCCTGTCTTTTATCGCTTGTGTCGTCTCTCCCACATACAGGAGACCGCATGGACATTTAATGAGGTAAATGACATAGGATGAATTACAAGTAGAGTAGCACTTTATGTTGTATTTTTTGCCGGACTGGGGGTGATGTATAAGGTCACCTCTAAGCACATTATTACACTGGTTGCAGTGTAGACATGGGAAAGTTCCCATTTTGGGATTGGATAGAAATCTCTGTGTATGTGTTTGAGTATGACCACCAATGTCAGCTCTGACTAGGTCGTCCCGGAGGTTTGGTGCTCTTTTGTAGCAAGGTAGGAAGGGGTTCCTGAATTCTGGTACCTCCGGATGTGCTTTGCTGAGTAATCCCCAATGTTGTCTGATTGTTTTATGTAGTATTTGGACATAGGGATGATAGGTATGGACAAAGGGGATTCTGTCCCCAATCGGGGATCTAGGTCCTACTATCGGTGTGACTGCCTCCGTGAGAAGACCGGTAGGATACCCCCGCTCCAGAAATTTATTGTGCATTTCACTTTGACGTTGCGTGCGTCTACATTGGTCAGATACAATTCTGTGTACCCGTTGGAATTGAGATCGTGGTATAGATTTTTTTACCGCAGGTGGGTGTAAACTATTAAAATGCAAAAGACTGTTACGGTCCGTGGGTTTTGTAAAGATGTCCGTGCTTAAATTGCCATGTTGGTCTTTGATGACCGTAGTGTCAAGGAAATTGACCTTTTCTAGGTCCTCAGTCATAGTAAATGAGAGGCCTGGCCAGGCCCCATTGAGCTTCTCAAGAAATAGTTGTAGCATAGATCTTGGTCCTTCCCAGATGCAAAAAATGTCGTCTATGAATCTGATCCATAGACGACCATATGTGCAAAAAAGGGGGTCAGTGTATACTATCTCTTCCTCAAACTTAGCCATGTAACAGATTGCGTAGGGGGGGGCCACATTCGACCCCATGGCTGTCCCCTTGATTTGCATGTAAAAAGTATCTTCGAACAAAAAGAAATTTTTAGTGAGAACTATAGTCAGGAGTTCTAAGCAGAATTGAATGCAGTCGCTATGCATCTGGGAGGATTCCAGTAGTTGTCTGGTGCATGAAATACCCTGTGTATGTGGTATTGACGTATACAGGTCCTTCACGTCTAGAGTGACAAGGATAGTTGATTCGGATAGGGGGCCCAGAGAGTTGATTTTCTCTAAAAAATCACCAGTATCCAGGATAAATGAGGGTATCTCCCGGACTAACGGGGTGAGGATTTTCTCTAAAAAGATCGATAATGGAGAGAGTATGGACTCGGTTGAGGCCACTATAGGTCTACCTGGGGGATTTTCGAGATTTTTATGTATCTTTGGTAGTGTGTAAAACACTGGTGTGATTGGGTTCTTTTTGATGAGATATTCCCTGGTTTTGGGATCTATGACCCCTAAATTGGAATAGGTAGTTAGGATAACCTCGATTTTGTTCCTGATTTCATGAGTGGGGTCATTAGTTAGTTTCATATATACTGTGTGATCATTAAGTTGGCGAAAAATCTCCCTTTGATAGTCAGTTCTATTCATAATCACTATAGAACCCCCTTTGTCAGCAGGTTTTAATATGATTGTTTTATCTTCACGAAGGGATCGCAGAGCTTGTTGGTCTGAGGGGCAAAGGTTCGGATTGTAATGTAGCTTTCCATTCTCCATATCGTGTCTTAATTGTTTGGAGGCAGAGTCTACAAACCCTATGAATGCTTCTAAGGCATGTGATCCCCGTGGGGGAATATAGGTGCTCTTGTTGCGGAGACCCAGACTAGTGATAGAGAGAGATCGATTATCTCTAGGTGGGTGTATGGTGTTAGATGGGTTATTAGCAAAATGGACCTTGAGTCGTAAATTACGAAAAAATCTTTGTAATTCCATGTCCAGATTGAATGTGTTCAATCGATATGCTGGACAGAAAGACAGGCCCTTCTGTAGTAGACTATATTCTGCTATACTAAGTGTCCGTGACGATATGTTGGTGACCAATGGGCAGGTACCTGGGAACGTGTCACCCTCTGGTCTAGGTCCCTTCTTCCGTTGTCCTCTCCGTATCCTCTTCCTCTTTGGCGTCTCGTTCGTTGGCCTAAAAAACGGCTTGGTCCTGGACGAGGATCTCTCCGTTCAGATTCAGATCCAGATGTAGATAGGTCCGTAGAGGATCTATAATTGAACCTAGTATAGGATGGACGAGAGTTATTAGTGAATTGCCACCGATATACACGGCCCTGTTCGTAGTCGTCCGCGTCCCTCTGGAACTTGATTCTTTTTCTATGTTCAGTATCCTTTCTATGTTGGTCAGTCACTGACTTGATTTTTGCCTTCAATGTGGCTATTTCCTCAGAGGTCCCTACTGAGGTTAGTTGTGTCTCGATGTTTGTGATCTCCTCCTTGGTTTTTGTGATGGCCAATTGAAGATGTTCAATCGTTAGGGTTATCAAGTCAAATGAACATTTATTTAGGATCTGTTCGAATTTTAGGCAAAAATCTGTGGAGTCTCGAAAAAGAGTAGGTTGCAGTGGTACTCTTAGCCCCCTTGGAATCCTCTTCAGTCGTAAATACTCTGACAGGGTGGCGTAATGTAGCTCATAATTAATCTGATGTCGAATTTCCCTTTCAAGGTCCCTTCCCCTTGTCTCCCTAGGAGGAACTTTCAAGAAGTCACTAGAGAGGTTCAACTTAGATAGAATGTTAGAGGTCTCTTCAGTATTATAGGAGAAAGTACCAGTGGACATAGTTCACAGTGTGCAATACGGAAAATTACGTGCAGAGAAAATATATCGTCGCACAACTGTGGTGGTGCACAAGTAGGTGATTAGCCCAATATAGTGAATAGAAAACTTGGCACTCAACTTTGTAATATTGGTATATCCAGTTTTATTGCAGTCACAGTACACGTGGGTACAAGATGGAAACGTTTCGGTCCAACATGGACCTTCATCAATCTGACGGCAATATAGAACAAAATGAAAATAACAAATAATAAATAATAAATAATAAATGACGAAAAAAAGGGGGGGAGGGGTGAAAGAAGGTTACCATAGGTACCAGATAGAGACCCCACGGTTTTTTAACCAATTTTAGGAATAGACATGAGGCATAAAGTAAATAAATGAAAAGAAAAGAAAAAAGAAAAAAGTTCAGATACCTACCCGACTGCTGATAGGTAGATTTTTGCTCTTAATGTAAGATATATAGACTGTATGTCTATGGGGAGAAGAAATTGAAGAACTTAAATGTATAGGAGGTGCCCACGCAGAATATAGGTGTATAGATCAATCAAATATATGTTACCTTAGTGGAGAGAATCATAAAGATGGATTTGTCTATAAAGCGGATGAGTTAATATAGGACCTGGGGAAAGATTGCCATGTGTATATAACCATGATGATGGTTTAATAATCTATATCTATATTTGTAATAAAGTATACCTGAAGGTCCAAGGAAAAAAGATTTATGATGCTCCACAAGGATTCCTAGTGTCTTGATTAGATATCTGTGGAGATACAGAGAATGTATGGGAATGACCTCATGGGTTATATTGTCCCGTTCATGAAAGAGTTGCTACACCTTATTTATATATATAGATGAAGTCACAATGGAGTAGTGGTGTTTCATATTACTCCCCTTCCCCTTTCTGGAAGTGATACCCTGCATTATGTATTGCCAGTAAAGGACGCGTCAGTGTTAAAGGCAGTGAACAATTAAATAATTGACACCGGTGTTCAGGTTACTTACATGTAGGTAGCGCCGTCCTTACTGCAACACTGAGCGGTATCCGCCTTTCAGCTGGAGTGGTCGCTTACCTGCATGTTAAATAACATATATTAAATCATTATATATATAAATAAGGTGTAGCAACTCTTTCATGAACGGGACAATATAACCCATGAGGTCATTCCCATACATTCTCTGTATCTCCACAGATATCTAATCAAGACACTAGGAATCCTTGTGGAGCATCATAAATCTTTTTTCCTTGGACCTTCAGGTATACTTTATTACAAATATAGATATAGATTATTAAACCATCATCATGGTTATATACACATGGCAATCTTTCCCCAGGTCCTATATTAACTCTCCGCTTTATAGACAAATCCATCTTTATGATTCTCTCCACTAAGGTAACATATATTTGATTGATCTATACACCTATATTCTGCGTGGGCACCTCCTATACATTTAAGTTCTTCAATTTCTTCTCCCCATAGACATACAGTCTATATATCTTACATTAAGAGCAAAAATCTACCTATCAGCAGTCGGGTAGGTATCTGAACTTTTTTCTTTTTTCTTTTCTTTTCATTTATTTACTTTATGCCTCATGTCTATTCCTAAAATTGGTTAAAAAACCGTGGGGTCTCTATCTGGTACCTATGGTAACCTTCTTTCACCCCTCCCCCCCTTTTTTTCGTCATTTATTATTTATTATTTATTATTTGTTATTTTCATTTTGTTCTATATTGCCGTCAGATTGATGAAGGTCCATGTTGGACCGAAACGTTTCCATCTTGTACCCACGTGTACTGTGACTGCAATAAAACTGGATATACCAATATTACAAAGTTGAGTGCCAAGTTTTCTATTCACTATATTGGGCTAATCACCTACTTGTGCACCACCACAGTTGTGCGACGATATATTTTCTCTGCACGTAATTTTCCGTATTGCACACTGTGAACTATGTCCACTGGTACTTTCTCCTATAATACTGAAGAGACCTCTAACATTCTATCTAAGTTGAACCTCTCTAGTGACTTCTTGAAAGTTCCTCCTAGGGAGACAAGGGGAAGGGACCTTGAAAGGGAAATTCGACATCAGATTAATTATGAGCTACATTACGCCACCCTGTCAGAGTATTTACGACTGAAGAGGATTCCAAGGGGGCTAAGAGTACCACTGCAACCTACTCTTTTTCGAGACTCCACAGATTTTTGCCTAAAATTCGAACAGATCCTAAATAAATGTTCATTTGACTTGATAACCCTAACGATTGAACATCTTCAATTGGCCATCACAAAAACCAAGGAGGAGATCACAAACATCGAGACACAACTAACCTCAGTAGGGACCTCTGAGGAAATAGCCACATTGAAGGCAAAAATCAAGTCAGTGACTGACCAACATAGAAAGGATACTGAACATAGAAAAAGAATCAAGTTCCAGAGGGACGCGGACGACTACGAACAGGGCCGTGTATATCGGTGGCAATTCACTAATAACTCTCGTCCATCCTATACTAGGTTCAATTATAGATCCTCTACGGACCTATCTACATCTGGATCTGAATCTGAACGGAGAGATCCTCGTCCAGGACCAAGCCGTTTTTTAGGCCAACGAACGAGACGCCAAAGAGGAAGAGGATACGGAGAGGACAACGGAAGAAGGGACCTAGACCAGAGGGTGACACGTTCCCAGGTACCTGCCCATTGGTCACCAACATATCGTCACGGACACTTAGTATAGCAGAATATAGTCTACTACAGAAGGGCCTGTCTTTCTGTCCAGCATATCGATTGAACACATTCAATCTGGACATGGAATTACAAAGATTTTTTCGTAATTTACGACTCAAGGTCCATTTTGCTAATAACCCATCTAACACCATACACCCACCTAGAGATAATCGATCTCTCTCTATCACTAGTCTGGGTCTCCGCAACAAGAGCACCTATATTCCCCCACGGGGATCACATGCCTTAGAAGCATTCATAGGGTTTGTAGACTCTGCCTCCAAACAATTAAGACACGATATGGAGAATGGAAAGCTACATTACAATCCGAACCTTTGCCCCTCAGACCAACAAGCTCTGCGATCCCTTCGTGAAGATAAAACAATCATATTAAAACCTGCTGACAAAGGGGGTTCTATAGTGATTATGAATAGAACTGACTATCAAAGGGAGATTTTTCGCCAACTTAATGATCACACAGTATATATGAAACTAACTAATGACCCCACTCATGAAATCAGGAACAAAATCGAGGTTATCCTAACTACCTATTCCAATTTAGGGGTCATAGATCCCAAAACCAGGGAATATCTCATCAAAAAGAACCCAATCACACCAGTGTTTTACACACTACCAAAGATACATAAAAATCTCGAAAATCCCCCAGGTAGACCTATAGTGGCCTCAACCGAGTCCATACTCTCTCCATTATCGATCTTTTTAGAGAAAATCCTCACCCCGTTAGTCCGGGAGATACCCTCATTTATCCTGGATACTGGTGATTTTTTAGAGAAAATCAACTCTCTGGGCCCCCTATCCGAATCAACTATCCTTGTCACTCTAGACGTGAAGGACCTGTATACGTCAATACCACATACACAGGGTATTTCATGCACCAGACAACTACTGGAATCCTCCCAGATGCATAGCGACTGCATTCAATTCTGCTTAGAACTCCTGACTATAGTTCTCACTAAAAATTTCTTTTTGTTCGAAGATACTTTTTACATGCAAATCAAGGGGACAGCCATGGGGTCGAATGTGGCCCCCCCCTACGCAATCTGTTACATGGCTAAGTTTGAGGAAGAGATAGTATACACTGACCCCCTTTTTTGCACATATGGTCGTCTATGGATCAGATTCATAGACGACATTTTTTGCATCTGGGAAGGACCAAGATCTATGCTACAACTATTTCTTGAGAAGCTCAATGGGGCCTGGCCAGGCCTCTCATTTACTATGACTGAGGACCTAGAAAAGGTCAATTTCCTTGACACTACGGTCATCAAAGACCAACATGGCAATTTAAGCACGGACATCTTTACAAAACCCACGGACCGTAACAGTCTTTTGCATTTTAATAGTTTACACCCACCTGCGGTAAAAAAATCTATACCACGATCTCAATTCCAACGGGTACACAGAATTGTATCTGACCAATGTAGACGCACGCAACGTCAAAGTGAAATGCACAATAAATTTCTGGAGCGGGGGTATCCTACCGGTCTTCTCACGGAGGCAGTCACACCGATAGTAGGACCTAGATCCCCGATTGGGGACAGAATCCCCTTTGTCCATACCTATCATCCCTATGTCCAAATACTACATAAAACAATCAGACAACATTGGGGATTACTCAGCAAAGCACATCCGGAGGTACCAGAATTCAGGAACCCCTTCCTACCTTGCTACAAAAGAGCACCAAACCTCCGGGACGACCTAGTCAGAGCTGACATTGGTGGTCATACTCAAACACATACACAGAGATTTCTATCCAATCCCAAAATGGGAACTTTCCCATGTCTACACTGCAACCAGTGTAATAATGTGCTTAGAGGTGACCTTATACATCACCCCCAGTCCGGCAAAAAATACAACATAAAGTGCTACTCTACTTGTAATTCATCCTATGTCATTTACCTCATTAAATGTCCATGCGGTCTCCTGTATGTGGGAGAGACGACACAAGCGATAAAAGACAGGATTTCAAAGCATAAGTCCACAATCAGATGCAAGAACCTATTACTTCCCATACCCTACCACTTTATTACAAAAGGTCATCAAATATCACAACTGAGATTTCAGGTCATCGAACATGTCCCTACACCCAGACGAGGTGGTGATCGTATACGCCTTCTCAAAAAACGGGAGGCGTACTGGATACACGAACTCCAGACCCTATCACCTAAGGGCCTTAACAGGGACTATGATCTTTTTTCCTTCATCTAAATCACATTTTACAGGTATTCTGCTTGCCATTTGATCCATCTGATTATCTTATGTATTTTATGCATCGTTGGGAGTCCTGTATCCCTAACGGAACTGAACTCCCACATTTACTATATTATAATACTCTAAATGTTATGATTATCCATTGTATTGATGTCCCCCTGAAATTGCCTATATATCTTTGAACAACTACCTTATTAAGTCTGGTTCTTGTTTGACTGTGTATTTACTCATTTAAAATATGATATAGAAGGAATTATCATATATAGGATATATTATGAACATTCTAACTCTGTTTTCTCTTTATTACAGAGTCGATTATATTGAAATGTCTTGACCCTCACCCTTGGACTCTCCCTACCCGACTGCAATCCTTGCCCCCGATATCTCCACTGTCATGAATCGCATTCTATTTACCTCTATATACCGTAATAAACTAGTTTATATTGAACACTTATTTTTTCTTTCCTTCTTTACTTTTTGCTCTCCCCAATTTACAAACACTGCAAGTATTCAGGACTTTGCTCGGTTCATCCCCCCCCCCCTAAACATCTTATCTTTCAGCGAGACCTTACACCACACAGTGGTGAAACGCAAGCGCCGACAACTGTGAACCGCATAGGTCACATCCGGTGACGCGCTCCACCCAACGTCACTTCCGGTGACGCGTCTCACTGACACATCACTTAGTCCCATCTCAGGTCACTTCCGGCGACGCACTTCCGGTGACGCGTCTCACTGACACATCACGAAGGCCCGCCTTTTCCTTATTTAAACATGCAGGTAAGCGACCACTCCAGCTGACAAGCGGCGGATACCGCGTCAGTGTTGGAGAGGACGGCGCTACCTACATGTAAGTAACCTTGAACACCCCTGTCATTTATTTATTTGTTCACTGCCTTTTAAGCGTCCTTTACTGGCAATACATAATGCAGGGTATCACTTCCAGAAAGGGGAAGGGGAGTAATATGAAACACCACTACTCCATTGTGACTTCATCTATATATATAAATAAGGTGTAGCAACTCTTTCATGAACGGGACAATATAACCCATGAGGTCATTCCCATACATTCTCTGTATCTCCACAGATATCTAATCAAGACACTAGGAATCCTTGTGGAGCATCATAAATCTTTTTTCCTTGGACCTTCAGGTATACTTTATTACAAATATAGATATAGATTATTAAACCATCATCATGGTTATATACACATGGCAATCTTTCCCCAGGTCCTATATTAACTCATCCGCTTTATAGACAAATCCATCTTTATGATTCTCTCCACTAAGGTAACATATATTTGATTGATCTATACACCTATATTCTGCGTGGGCACCTCCTATACATTTAAGTTCTTCAATTTCTTCTCCCCATAGACATACAGTCTATATATCTTACATTAAGAGCAAAAATCTACCTATCAGCAGTCGGGTAGGTATCTGAACTTTTTTCTTTTTTCTTTTCTTTTCATTTATTTACTTTATGCCTCATGTCTATTCCTAAAATTGGTTAAAAAACCGTGGGGTCTCTATCTGGTACCTATGGTAACCTTCTTTCACCCCTCCCCCCCTTTTTTTCGTCATTTATTATTTATTATTTATTATTTGTTATTTTCATTTTGTTCTATATTGCCGTCAGATTGATGAAGGTCCATGTTGGACCGAAACGTTTCCATCTTGTACCCACGTGTACTGTGACTGCAATAAAACTGGATATACCAATATTACAAAGTTGAGTGCCAAGTTTTCTATTCACTATATTGGGCTAATCACCTACTTGTGCACCACCACAGTTGTGCGACGATATATTTTCTCTGCAAGAAGAAGCACGGACACAGACAGAAAATAGAATTAGCAAACGCTGGGGCCCAATCTGTCTAGACAGAAAAGTACAGGAAAGAATTCTGACTGCAATCCAACAAAAAACCCTAAAAAATACCAACTCTTCTGATTGCAAAAACACCTGAGATCACACGATCTCCACCACCTAAATCAGATCTCTGGTGTAACAAAACTAAGCCGCAGCCACTGAAAAAACAGGAAAAAGCAAATGAACAAATAACAGTGGCTACAGATAAACTCAGAGGAGCACAGGCCCCAGGAGGGGACCCGGATGACCTCCACAAAAGTGCAGAAAATTATGCAAAAAGCAAGCACAAAAATAATAGCAGAAAATATCTTATCTGAAAGCAGTAGATGCATGCAAGACTCCAGAAGACATCCAAATGAACCAGGAACCACAATTGAGACAAGAACAATTGATCACCGGCGACCATCATGGGAGGGAACCTCCCTTATATCAGTCCAGTCCGTGATCCCAGATTGTCATTCCTCGCTGTAAGGTTCAGTACTGTCTGCAACCACCAGAGGCAGTCTCTGCTCAGAAACTATCTCCAGCACATTCATAACAGTACCCCCCCCCCTTGAGGAGGGGTCACCGAACCCTCACTTGTTCAACCAAGCCGATCAGGATGAGCTCGGTGATAGGCACGGATAAGTCTCCTAGCATGGATGTCCGAAGCAAACACCCAAGAATTGTCCTCCTGACCATAACCTCTCCACTTAACCAAATAATGGAGTTTCCGTCTAGAAAAACGAGAATCCAATATTTTCTCAACCACATAGTCCAGATTGCCCTCAACCAAAACAGGGTCAGGAGGCGCAGCCATAGGAACCACTGGCTCGACAAACCTATTCAACAAGGACTTGTGGAACACGTTATGGATCTTAAATGTCCCTGGAAGAAGCAAACGGAAGGAAACAGGATTAAGAATCTCCATGATCTTATAAGGTACAATGAAACTAGGCTTAAACTTTGGAGATGCAACCCTCATAGGGATATTTCTTGAGGACAACCAAACCAAGTCCCCCACTTTAAACCGAGGACCATCAGTCCTATGCCGGTTGGCAAACCGTTGGACCTTCTCCTGAGAGAGAGACAACCTCACCACTACCTGGTCCCAAATCTGCTGCATACGCTCCACAACAGAGTCAACACCCGGACAGACAGAAGCCTCCGCCTGTCCCGAAGAAAATCGAGGGTGAAACCCAGAATTGCAGAAAAATAGAGACATCAAAGTGGCAGAGCTAGCCCTATTATTAAGAGCAAACTCAGCCACAGGCAAAAAAGAGACCCAGTCATCTTGATCAGCAGACACAAAACATCTCAAATAAGTCTCCAAGGTCTGGTTTGTTCTCTCAGTTTGTCCATTGGTCTGAGGATGAAATGCAGAGGAGAAAGATAATTGAACACCAAGTTTAGAACAAAATGTCCTCCAAAATCTGGAAACAAACTGGACTCCTCTGTCAGACACAATGTTCTCTGGAATGCCATGTAACCGAACCACGTGCTGAAGGAACAAAGGCACCAATTCGGAGGAGGAAGGTAACATAGGTAATGGCGCAAGATGTATCATCTTCGAAAACCTATCACAGATTACCCAGATAACGGTCATTTTCTGAGAAACAGGGAGGTCGGAAATAAAATCCATAGAGATATGGGTCCATGGCCTCTTGGGCACAGGTAATGGCATTAACAAACCACTAGAGCGAGAGCAAGTCTTGGAACGAGAGAAAGTCCTGTTATGATTTGGTAGCTGAGGAGAGCAAGCAAAAACGGCAATACACCAGAGAGGTTGGAATCTACTGGATTGCAGTACCTTGACTAACCACCACAACTAAAGGCAGCCGTGGAGCGTTCCTACGTTGGTCCTAGACGCCTCGTCACAGCCTGAGAGGTTAACTACACCTAAAGATAGAAAGAGGAAAGCTATCTGCCCCGGAGCAGATCCCCCAAGAACATAGGAAGCCCCCAAACATGTAATGGCGGTTAGACAAGAGGAAATACAGACACAGACAGAAAATAGTATGAGCAAACGTTGGGGCCCAATCTTCCTAGACAGAAAAGGATAGGAAGGACACTTAATGCAATCCAAAAAACCCTAAAAAATACCAACTCTACTAATTGCAAAAACACCTGAGATCACACGACCTCTACCACCTAAATTAGTTCTTTGGTGTTACAAAACTAAGCCGCAGCCACTGAAAAAACTGGAAAAGGCAAATGAACAAACAACAGTGGCTCAGAAAAACTGAGAGGAGCACAAGCCCCCGGAGGGGACCTGGCTGACCTCCACAAAAGTGCAGCAAACAATGCAAAAAGGAAGCACAAAAGTAAAAACAGAAAATATCTTATCTGAGAGCAGGAGAAGAGGCAAGACTCAGCAAGCTTCCAAGTGAACCAGGAACTACTGTTGAGACAAGAACAATTGATCACCGGCAACCATGATGGGAGTAAACCTCCCTTATATAAGACCAGTCTGTAACTCCTGATTGCCAATCTTCATTGACTGGTTCAGTACTGTTTGTAACCACTAGAGGGAGCTTCTGCTCAGAATTCATTTCTAATACATTCACAACAGTACCCCCCCCCTTGAGGAGGGGTCACCTAACCCTCATTTGGGCAACCAGATCGGTCAGGATGAGCTCTGTGATACGCACAGATCAGTCTCCTAGCATGGATGTCCGAAGCAAACACCCAAGAATTGTTCTCCTGACCATAACGTCTCCTCTTAGCCAAATACTGGAGTTTCCGTCTAGAAAAACTAGAATCCAATATTTTCTCAACCACATACTCCAGATTGCCCTCAACCAAAACAGGGTCAGGAGGCGCAGCCATAGGAACCACTGGCTCGACAAACCTCTTCAATAAGGACTTGTGGAACACGTTATGGATCTTAAATGTCCCTGGAAGAAGTAAACGAAAGGAAACAGGATTAAGAATCTCCATGATCTTATAAGGTCCAATGAACCTAGGCTTAAACTTAGGAGATGCAACTCTCATAGGGATATTTCTTGAAGACAACCAGACCAAGTACCCCACTTCAAACCGAGGACCATCATGTTATGTTTCGGTAGCTGAGGAGTGCAGGTAAAAAAGGCAATACACCAGAGCAGTTGGAATCTATGAGATTGCAGTACCCTGACTAACCACCGCAACTAGAGGCAGCCATGGAGCGTTCCTACGTTGGTCCTAGACGCCTCGTCACAGCCTGAGAAACTAACTACACCTAAAGATAGAAATAGGAAAGCTATCTGCCCCGGAGCAGAACCCCAAAGATAATAGAAAGCCCCCAAACATGTAATGGCGGTTAGACAAGAGGAAATACTGACACAGAAAGAAAATAGTATGAGCAAACGTTGGGGCCCAAACTATCTAAATAGAAAAGGATAGGAAGGGTACTTACTGCAATCCCAGAAAACCCTGAAAAGCACCAACTCTACTAATTTCAAAATCACCTGAGATCACACGACCTCTACCACCTAAATTAGTTCTCTGGTGTAACAAAATCAAAACAGCAGCCACTGAAAAAACTGGAAAAAGCAAAAGTACAAAACTCAGTGGCTGTACCAAACTGAGAGGGCAAAAGCCCCCGGAGGGGACCCTGAAGGCCCCCACAGAAGTGCAGGACAAAATGCAAAAATATAGCACAAACACAAAAGAAGAAAATGTCTTATCTCATAGCAGGAGATGCAGACACGACACAGCAGGCTACAAGGGAAACTGGAAAGAAGGATTCAGACCAGAACAATTGATCACCGGCAACCCTGATGGGAAAATGACTCCCTTATATAAGACCAGTCAGTAACACCTGATTCCCAGTCCTCACAATATTCACTAGTACCGCTTGTAATCACCAGAGGGAGCCTCTGCTCAGAACTCATCTCAAACCCATTCACAAAGTACCCCCCCCCCTTGAGGAGGGGTCACCGAACCCTCATTTGAGCAACCAGGTCGGTCAGGATGAGCTCTATGATACGCACGGATAAGTCTCCTAGCATGGATGTCCGAAGCAAACACCCAAGAACTGTCTTCCTGACCATAACCTCTCCATTTAACCAAATACTGGAGTCTCCGTCTAGAAAAACGAGAATCCAATATTTTCTCAACCACATACTCCAGATTGCCCTCAACCAAAACAGGGTCAGGAGGCACAGCAGCAGGAACCACTGGCTCAACAAACCTCTTCAACAAGGACTTGTGGAACACGTTATGGATCTTAAATGTCCCTGGAAGAAGCAAACGAAAAGAAACAGGATTAATAATCTCCATGATCTTATAAGGTCCAATGAACCTAGGCTTAAATTTAGGAGATGCTACTCTCATAGGAATATTCTTTGAGGACAACCAGACCAAGTCCCCCACTTTAAACCGAGGACCATCAGTCCTATGCCGGTTAGCAAACCGCTGAGCCTTCTCCTGAGAGAGGGACAACCTCTCCACTACCTGGTCCCAAATCTGTTGCATACGCTCCACAACAGAGTCAACACCTGGACAGACAGAAGCCTCCGTCTGTCCTGAAGAAAATCGAGGGTGAAACCCAGAATTACAGAAAAACGGAGACATCAAAGTGGCAGAGCTAGCCCTATTATTAAGAGCAAACTCAGCCAAAGGCAAAAAAGAGACCCAGTCATCCTGATCAGCAGACACAAAGCATCTTAGATAAGTCTCCAATGTCTGGTTTGTTCTCTCAGTTTGACCATTGGTCTGAGGATGAAATGCCGAGGAGAAAGACAATTGAACACCCAGTTTAGAACAAAAAGTCCTCCAAAATCTGGAAACAAACTGGACTCCTCTGTCAGACACAATGTTCTCAGGAATGCCGTGTAAACGAACCACGTGCTGAAGGAACAACGGCACCAATTCAGAGGAGGAAGGCAACTTAGGTAATGGCACAAGATGTATCATTTTGGAAAACCTATCACAAATTACCCAGATGGTGGTCATTCTCTGAGAAACAGGAAGATCGGAAATGAAATCCATAGAGATATGGGTCCATGGTCTCTTGGGCACAGGCAATGGCATCAACAAACCACTAGAGCGAGAGCAAGGCTTGGAGCGAGAGCAAGTCCCGCAGGACTGCACAAATTCCCTGACATCACGAGACAAGGTAGACCACCAAAAGGACCGACTAACCAAGTCTCTGGTACCAAAAATTCCGGATGCCCAGCCAATGCGGAACAATGAATCTCAGACATCACACTCTTTTTCCATTGGTCCGGGACAAACAATTTTCCAACAGGGCAGCGCTCGGGCCTATCCTCCTGACACCCCTCCAGAGCAAGTCTCAAATTGGGCGAGATGGCGGAAAGAACTACACCCTCTTTCAAAATAACAGAAGGATCAGATAACTCAGGAGAGTCCGCAAGGAAACTCCTCGAGAGGGCATCCGCCTTAACATTCTTAGTGCCAGGAAGAAAGGAAACCACAAAATTAAAACGTGTGAAAAACAAGGCCCACCTGGCCTGTCTAGGATTGAGTCGCTTGGCCGATTCCAGATAGACCAGATTCTTATGGTCCGTAAGGACCACCACCTGATGTTTGGCTCCCTCCAGCCAATGTCTCCACTCTTCAAAAGCCCACTTCATGGCCAATAACTCCCGATTACCCACGTCATAATTACGTTCAGTAGGAGAAAATTTTCGAGAGAAAAAGGCACAAGGGTTACTTTTAGAGGTCTCTGGATCTTTTTGGGACAAAACGGCACCTGCCCCAATTTCAGAGGCATCAACCTCCACCTGAAATGGCAGAGAAACATCAGGCTGCCGTAGAACAGGAGCAGAAGTGAATCTCTGCTTAAGTTCCTGAAATGCAGAGACTGCCTCAGGAGGCCAATTCACCACATCAGAACCCTTTCTGGTCAAATCAGTTAATGGTTTAACAATAACCGAGAAATTACCAATAAATTTACGATAAAAATTGGCAAAACTCAAAAATCTCTGAAGAGCCTTTAATGAAGTAGGTTGGACCCAATCACAGATGGCCTGAACCTTCACCGGGTCCATTTCAATAACAGATGGGGACAAAATGAATCCCAGAAATGAGATCCTCTGTACGCCAAAAAGACACTTTGATCCCTTCACATACAGAGCATTCTCTCTCAAAATCTGGAACACAGTTCGAACATGTTTCACATGAGAGTCCCAGTCATTAGAAAAAATCAAGATATCATCCAAATAAACAATCAGAAATTTGTCCACAAAATCCCTGAAAATGTCATTCATGAAGGACTGGAAGACGGAAGGAGCATTAGTGAGCCCAAAGGGCATCACCAGGTACTCAAAATGCCCTTCAGGGGTATTGAATGCCGTCTTCCATTCATCCCCGTGCTTAATGCGAATAAGGTTATAAGCCCCCCTGAGGTCAAGCTTGGTAAACCAAGTAGCGTTTTTCACCCTGGAAAACAGGTCAGAAATCAAGGGTAACGGGTATTGATATTTCACAGTAATATTGTTCAAGAGACGATAATCAATACACGGCCTTAATGAACCATCTTTTTTGGCCACAAAGAAAAAACCGGCACCTAAGGGTGAAGAGGATGGTCTGATATGACCCTTCTCTAATGATTCCTTGATATAAGACCGCATAGCTTCATGTTCAGGTATAGACAAGTTAAAAAGGCGACCTTTAGGGAATTTACTACCCGGCACTAATTCAATAGCGCAGTCATAGCTCCTATGGGGAGGCAAGGATGCAGATTTACTTTCGCTAAACACATCAGAAAAATCAAACAAAAAGTCAGGAACATCCTGAGCCTAGGGGGAGGCAGAAAAAACAGGAGTGTTGGTATTAACACATTGGCAGCCCCAACTGGTTACAGACACAGATTTCCAATCCAAAACAGGATTATGAGACTGTAACCAAGGGAAACCCAGCACGATAATGTCATGTAGATTATATAGAACCAAAAATTTGCAGCACTCCTGGTGATCAGGTTCAACCCTCATTATCACCTGAGTAGAAAACTGGGGTTTATTCTCAGCCAAAGGGGTAGAATCGATCCCCAGTAGGGGAATAGACTTCTGTAGGGGTATCAAGGGAAACCCACAACGTTTAGCAAAATCATAATCCATCAGGTTAATAGCTGCTCCAGAATCAACGAAAGCCTGAGCAGAAAATGAGGACAGAGAGCATATCAGAGTGACAGTTAATAAAAACTTAGTCTGAACACTACCCAAGACAACTGAGCGTGCAAAACGTCTTCCCCGCTTAGGGCAGACTGAAATAGCATGAGAGGCATCACCACAGTAGAAACATAACCCATTGCGCTTTCGAAACTCATGACGCTGTGCCCCAGACACCACTCTATCACACTGCATGGGTTCAGAAGCTGGCTCACAAGGCAACACCACAGAAGTGCAGGACAAAATGCAAAAATATAGCACAAACACAAAAGAAGAAAATGTCTTATCTGATAGCAGGAGATGCAGACACGACACAGCAGGCTACAAGGGAAACTGGAAAGAAGGATTCAGACCAGAACAATTGATCACCGGCAACCCTGATGGGAAAATGACTCCCTTATATAAGACCAGTCAGTAACACCTGATTCCCAGTCCTCACAATCTTCACTAGCACCGCTTGTAACCACCAGAGGGAGCCTCTGCTCAGAACTCATCTCAAACCCATTCACAACAGTGGGGGGATTACAGGGAGTAGGAAAAAAGTAAGTAGTATGGGGGTGAAAGTGAAAAGAAAAGGAAACATGGTAGTGGTTATATATTCTGTCAACTTACAGTCAAATTCCAGTCCAATTCTAGTCTAATTCATAGTATAGTAATTATAAATCTGTAATTTGAAAGATGGAAGTTGAAAGATGGAGGTCAGACTCGTCTTGTCAGACACTAGTACCGCTTGTAACCACCAGAGGGAGCCTCTGCTCAGAACTCATCTCAAACCCATTCACAACACCATCAGTCCTATGCCGGTTGCCAAACCGCTGGGCCCTCTCCTGAGAGAGGGACAACCTCTCCACTACATGGTCCCAAATCTGCTGCATATGCTCCACAACAGAGTCAACACCTGGACAGACAGAAGCCTCCGTCTGTCCCGAAGAAAATCGAGGGTGAAACCCAAAATTGCAGAAAAATGGAGACATCAAAGTGGCAGAGCTAGCCCTATTATTAAGAGCAAACTCAGCCAAAAGCAAAAAAGAGACCCCGTCATCTTGATCAGCAGACACAAAGCATCTCAGATAAATCTCCAATGTCTGGTTTGTTCTCTAAGTTTGTCCATTGGTCTGAGGATGAAAAGCCGAGGAGAATGACAATTGAACACCAAGTTTAGAACAAAAATTCCTCCAAAATCTGGAAACAAACTAGACTCCTCTGTCAGACACAATGTTCTCAGGAATGCCGTGTAACCGAACCACGTGCTGAAGGAACAAAGGCACCAATTCGGAAGAGGAAGGCAACTTAGGTAATGGCACAAGTTGTATCATTTTGGAAAACCTATCACAAATCACCCAGATAACGGTCATTCTCTGAGAAACAGGGAGGTCGGAAATGAAATCCATAGAGATATGGGTCCATGGTCTCTTGGGCACAGGCAATGGCATCAACAAACCACTAGAGCGAGAGCAAGGCTTGGAGCGAGAGCAATCACGAGACAAAGTAGGCCACCAAAAGGACCGACTAACCAAGTCTCTGGTACCAAAAAATCCGGGATGACCGGCCAACGCGGAACAATGAATCTCAGACATCATACTCTTTTTCCACCGGTCTGGGACAAACAATTTCCCAATAGGGCAGCGCTCGGGTTTATCCTCCTGACACCCTTCCAGAGCCAGTCTCAAATTGGGCGAGATGGCCGAAAGAACTACACCCTCTTTCAAAATAACAGCAGGATCAGATAACTCAGGAGAGTCCGCAAGGAAACTCCTCGAGAGGGCTTCCGCCTTAACATTCTTAGTGCCAGGAAGAAAGGAAACCACAAAATTAAAACGTGTGAAAAACAAGGCCCACCTGGCCTGTCTAGGATTAAGTCGCTTGGCTGATTCCAGATAAACCAGATTCTTATGATCCGTGAGGACCACCACCTGATGTTTGGCTCCCTCCAGCCAATGTCTCCACTCTTCAAAGGCCCACTTCATGGCCAATAACTCCCGATTACCCACGTCATAATTACGTTCAGTTGGAGAAAATTTTCGAGAGAAAAAGGCACAGGGGTTACTTTTAGAGGTCTCTGGATCTCTTTGGGACAAAACGGCACCTGCCCCAATTTCAGAGGCATCAACCTTCACCTGAAATGGCAGAGAAACATCAGGCTGCCGTAGAACAGGAGCAGAAGTGAATCTCTGCTTAAGTTCCTGAAACGCAGAGAGTGCCTCAGGAGGCCAATTCACCACATCAGAACCTTTTTGGTCAAATCAGTCAATGGTTTAACAATAACAGAGAAATTACCAATAAATTTACGATAAAAATTGGCAAAACCCAAGAATCTCTGAGAGCCTTTAATGAAGTAGGTTGGACCCAATCACAGATGGCCTGAACCTTGACCGGGTCCATTTCAATAACAGATGGGGACAAAATGAATCCCAGAAATGAGATCCTCTGTACGCCAAAAAGACACTTTGATCCCTTCACATACAGAGCATTCTCTCTCAAAATCTGAAACACAGTCCGAACATGTTTCACATGAGAGTCCCAGTCATTGGAAAAAATCAAGATATCATCCAAATAAACAATCAGAAATTTATCCACAAAATCCCTGAAAATGTCATTCATAAAGGACTGGAAGACGGAAGGAGCATTAGTGAGCCCAAAGGGCATCACTAGGTACTCAAAATGCCCTCTGGGGTATTAAACGCCGTCTTCCATTCATCCCCGTGCTTAATGCGAATAAGGTTATACGCCCCGCTGAGGTCAAGCTTGGTAAACCAAGTAGCACTTTTCACCCTGGAAAACAGGTCAGAAATCAAGGGTAACGGATATTGATATTTCACAGTGATATTGTTCAAGAGACGATAATCAATATACGGCCTTAATGAACCATCCTTTTTGGCCACAAAGAAAAAACCGGCACCCAAGGGTGAAGAGGATGGTCTGATATGACCCTTCTCCAATGACTCCTTTATATAAGACCGCATAGCGTCATGTTCAGGTACAGACAAGTTAAAAAGGCGACCTTTAGGGAATTTACTACCAGGCACTAATTCAATAGTGCAGTCATAGCTCCTATGGGGGGCAAGGTTGCTGATTTACTTTCGCTAAACACATCAGAAAAATCAGTCAAAAAGTCAGGAACATCCTGAGCCTGGGGAGAGGCAGAAAAAACAGGAGTGTTGGCATTAACACATTGGCAGCCTCAAGTGGTTACAGACACAGATTTCCAATCCAAAACAGGATTATGAGACTGTAACCAAGGGAAACCTAGTACAATAATGTCATGCAGATTATACAGCACCAAAAATTTTCAACTCTTCTGATGATCAGGTTCAACCCTCATTATCACCTGAGTAGAGAACTGGGGTTTATTCTCAGCCAAAGGGGTAGAATCAATCCCCAGTAGGGGAATAGACTTCCATAGGGGTATCAAGGGAAACCCACAACGTTTAGCAAAATAAAAATCCATCAGGTTAATAGCTGCTCTCGAATCAACAAAATCCTGAGCAGAAAATGTGGACAGGGAGCAAATCAGGGTAACAGTCAACAGAAATTTAGTCTGAACACTACCCAAGACAACTGAGCGTGCAAAACATCTTCCCTGCTTAGGGCAGACTGAAATAGCATGAGAGGCGTCACCACAGTAGAAACATAACCCATTGCGTTTTCGAAACTCATGACGCTGTGCCCCAGAAGCCACTCCATCACACTGCATGGGTTCAGAAGCTGGTTCACAAAGCAACACTATTCCACGCATACCTCTACGCTCACGCAAACGTCTGTCAAATTGAATTGCTAATGACATAGAATCATTGAGACCAGAGGGAGCAGGGAAACCCACCATAACATCTTTTACATTCTCTGACAGACCCTTCCGAAAAAGGGCTGCCAAAGCATCGCCATTCCATTTGGTCAGGACTGCCCACTTTCGGAATTTCTGACAGTACAACTCAGCGTCATCAAGCCCTTGATTTAATGCCAACAAGGTTTTTTCAGCTTGATCAGTGACATTAGGTTCATCGTACAATAACCCCAGAGGCAGAAAAAATGCATCAACATTACTCAAAACAGAGTCCCCAGGTGTCAGGGAAAAAGCCCAATCATGAGGATCGCCGCGCAGGAGAGAGATGACAATTTGAACCTGCTGTGCTGCGTTCACTGAGGACTTAGGTTTTAAGGCAAAAAACAACTTACAGTTATTTTTGAAATTCAGAAATTTAGCTCGATCCCCCAAAAATAAATCTGGCATGGGGATCCTAGGTTCCACAACTGGCAACCCTGCAAGATAGGTAGCAATACTCCGAACTTCAGTGGCAAGCTGATCCACATTGGCCAGACAACTGTGCAAACTCCATTGAGAGAAAAAAAAAATTTCCTCCTCAGCAGCCAGAGAAAAAGAGGGAAAAAATGCAACAAACAGAGAAAAAAAAAATTTCTGACAACTTCCCTTTTTCTTTTTCCTTTTACTATTTTTCCCTTCTGTGAGTACCATATAATTTTCAGTTTAGGCCGGTGATACTGTTATGATTTGGTAGCTGAGGAGAGCAAGCAAATACGGCAATACACCAGAGAGTTTGGAATCTACTGGATTGCAGTACCCTGACTAACCACCACAACTAAAGGCAGCCGTGGAGCGTTCCTACGTTGGTCCTAGATGCCTCGTCACAGCCTGAGAGGTTAACTACACCTAAAGATAGAAAGAGGAAAGCTATCTGCCCCGGAGCAGATCCCCAAAGAACATAGGAAGCCCCCAAACATGTAATGGCGGTTAGACAAGAGGAAATAAAGACACAGACAGAAAATAGTATGAGCAAACATTGGGGCCCAATCTTCCTAGACAGAAAAGGATAGGAAGGACACTTACTGTAATCCAAAAAACCCTAAAAAATACCAACTCTACTAATTGCAAAAACACCTGAGATCACACGACCTCTACCACCTAAATTGGTTCTCTGGTGTAACAAAACTAAGCCGCAGCCACTGAAAAAACTGGAAAAGGCAAATGAACAAACAACAGTGGCTCAGAAAATCTGAGAGGAGCACAAGCCCCCGGAGGGGACCTGGCTGACCTCCACAAAAGTGCAGGAAACAATGCAAAAAGCAAGCACAAAAATAAAAACAGAAAATATCTTATCTGAGAGCAGGAGAAGAGGCAAGACTCAGCAAGCTTCCAAGTGAACGAGGAACCACTGTTGAGACAAGAACAATTGATCACCGGCAACCATGATGGGAGGGAACCTCCCTTATATAAGACCAGTCTGTAATTCTTGATTGCCAATCTTCATTGAATGGTTCAGTACTGTTTGTAACCACCGGAGGGAGCTTCTGCTCAGAATTCATTTCTAACACATTCACAACAAAGTCCCACAGGACTGCACAAATTCCCTGATGTCACAAGACA
Source organism: Oophaga sylvatica (assembly GCA_033576555.1). Classification (NCBI taxonomy): domain Eukaryota; kingdom Metazoa; phylum Chordata; class Amphibia; order Anura; family Dendrobatidae; genus Oophaga; species Oophaga sylvatica. The sequence continues at coordinate 39,542 of JARQOD010005677.1, forward strand.
AAGTAGGCCACCAAAAGGACCGACTCACCAAGTCTCTGGTTCCAAAGATCCCGGGATGACCAGCCAATGCGGAACAATGAATCTCAGACATCACACTCTTCTTCCACTGGTCTTGAACAAACAATTTCCCAATAGGGCAGCGCCAGGTTTATCCTCCTGACACCCTTCTAGAGCCAGTCTCAAATTGGGCGAGATGGCGGAAAGTACTACACCCTCTTTCAAAATAACAGCAGGATCAGATAACTCAGGAGAGTCTGCAAAGAAACTCCTCGAGAGGGCTTCCGCCTTAACATTCTTAGTTCCAGAAAGAAAAAAAAAACACAAAATTAAAACGTGTGAAAAACAAGGCCCACCTGGCCTGTCTAGGATTAAGTCACTTGGCTGATTAGAGATAAAACAGGTTCTTATGGTCCGTGAGGACCACCACCTGATGTTTGGCTCCTTCCAGCCAATGTCTCCACTCTTCAAAGGCCCACTTCATGGCCAATAACTCCCGATTACCCAAGTCATAATTACATTCAGTTGGAGAACATTTTTGAGAGAAAAAGGCACAAGGGTTACTCTTAGAGGTCTCTGGATCTCTTTGGGACAAAACGGCACCTGCCCCAATTTCAGAGGCATCAACCTCCACCTGAAACGGTAGAGAAACATCAGGCTGCCGTAGAACAGGAGCAGAAGTGAATCTCTGTTTAAGTTCCTGAAACGCAGAGACTGCCTCAGGAGGCCAATTCACCACATCAGAACCCTATTTGGTCAAATCAGTCAATGGTTTAACAATACCGGAGAAATTACCAATAAATTTACGATAAAAATTGTCAAAACCCAAAAATCTCTGAAGAGCCTTTAATGAAGTAGGTTGGACCCAATCACAGATGGCCTGAACCTTAACCGGGTCCATTTCAATAACATATGGAGACAAAATGAATCCCAGAAATGAGACCTTCTGTATGCCAAAAAGACACTTTGATCCCTTCACATACAGTGCATTCTCTCTCAAAATCTGGAACACAGTCTGAACATGTTTCACATGAGAGTCCCAGTCATTGGAAAAAATCAAGATATCATCCAAATAAACAATCAGAAATTTATCCACAAAATCCCTGAAAATATCATTCATGGAGGATTGGAAGATGGAAGGAGCATTAGTAAGCCCAAAGGGCATCACTAGGTACTCAAAATGCCCCTCTGTGGTATTAAACGCCGTCTTCCATTCATCCCCGTGCTTAATGCGAATAAGGTTATACGCCCCCCTGAGATCAAGCTTGGTAAACCAACTAGCACTTTTCACTCTGGAAAACAGGTCAGAAATCAAGGGTAACAGATATTGATACTTCACAGTTATCTTATTCAAGAGACGATAATCAATACACGGCCTCAATGAACCATCCTTTTTGGCCACAAAGAAAAAACCGGCACCTAAGCGTGAAGAGGATGGTCTGATATGACCCTTCTCCAATGACTCCTTGATATAAGATCTCATAGCATCGTGTTCAGGTACAGACAAGTTAAAAAGGCGACCTTTAGGAAATTTACCACCAGGCACTAATTCAATAGCGCAATCATAGCTCCTGTGAGGGGGCAAGGATGCAGATTTACTTTCACTAAATACATCCAAAAAATCAGTCAAAAAGTCAGGAACATCCTGAGACTGGGAAGAGGCAGATAAAACAGGAGTGTCAGTATTAGCACATTGGCAGCCCCAACTGGCCACAGACACAGATTTCCAATCCAAAACAGGATTATGAGACTGAACAGAAAATGTGGACAGGGAGCAAATCAGGTTAACAGTCAACAGAAATTTAGCCTGAACACTACCCAAGACAACTGAGCGTGCAAAATGTCTTCCCCGCTTAGGGCAGATGGAAAGAGCATGAGAGGCGTCACCACAGTAGAAACATAACCCATTGCGCTTTCGAAACTCATGACGCTGAGCCCCAGAAGTCACTCCATCACACTGCATGGGCCCAGGAGCTGGCTCACAAGGCAACACCATCTCACACATACCTCTGCGCTCACGCAAACGTCTGTCAATTTGAATAGCCAATGACATAGAATCATTGAGACCAGAGGGGACAGGGAACCCACCATAACATCCTTCACATTTTCTGACAGCCTCTTCCGAAAAAGGGCTGCCAAAGCATCATCATTCCATTTGGTCAGGACTGTCCACTTTCGGAATTTCTGACAGTACAACTCAGCGTCTTCTAGACCCTGATTTATTGCCAACAAGGTTTTTTCAGCTTGATCAGTGACATTAGGTTCATCGTACAATAACCCCAGAGCCAGAAAAACTACATCAATATCATTCAAAACAGGATCCCCAGGTGTCAGGGAAAAAGCCCAATCCTGAGGGTCGCCACGCAGGAGAGAGATGACAATTTGAACCTGCTGTGCTGCGCTCACCGAGGACTTAGGTTTTAAGGCAAAAAACAACTTACAGTTATTTTTGAAATTCCGAAATTTAGCCCGATCCCCCAAAAAACAATCTGGCATGGGAATCCTAGGTTCCACAACCGGCAACCTAGCAAGATAGGTAGCAATACTCCGAACCTCAGTGGCAAACTGATCCACACGGCCAGACAACTGTGCAAACTCCATTGAGAGAAAAAAAAATCCTCCTCAGCACCAAGAGAAAAAGAGGGAAAAAATGCAACAAACAAAAAAAAAATCTCTGACAACTCTGACAACATTTTTTTCTTTCCACACTATTTTTCCCTTCTGTGAGTACCATATAATTTTCAGTTTTGGCCGGTGATACTGTTATGTTTAGGTAGATGAGGAGAAAAAAGCAAAAACGGCAATACACCAGAGAGGCTGGAACCTATTGGATTGCAGTAACCTGAACTACTCAGCCTCAGACACGAGTCTGACAAGACGAGTCTGACCTCCATCTTTCAACTTCCATCTTTCAAATTACAGATTTCTAATTACTATACTATGAATTAGACTAGATTTCTAGAATGCATTTGGCCACTCATCACTCCTGCAATATCATCTGTACCACTCTAATCAAGCTTTTTCTCCTCTTCCTACAGGTATGCACCAAATTTCCCCAGCTTTGCCAAATTCCTGTGACTGTGTTTTGTGAACTACATTAATTTTGCATGGTATGCACCAAATTTCCCCAGCTTTGCCAAATTCCTGTGACTGTGTTTTGTGAACTACATTAATTTTGCTTGGTATGCACCAAATTTCCCCAGCTTTGCCAAATTCCTGTGACTGTGTTTTGTGAACTACATTAATTTTGCATGGTATGCACCAAATTTCCCCAGCTTTGCCAAATTCCTGTGACTGTGTTTTGTGAACTACATTAATTTTGCATGGTATGCACCAAATTTCCCCAGCTTTGCCAAATTCCTGTGACTGTGTTTTGTGAACTACATTAATTTTGCATGGTATGCACCAAATTTCCCAAGCTTTGCCAAATTCCTGTGACTGTGTTTTGTGAACTACATTAATTTTGCATGGTATGCAATCATCTATGCAGCTTTTTCTCTGTTTTTGACTGTTTATGAAGTGCATATAGTATCCCTGGCATTTCACTTACCCATCTTCCTGTATTCACAATGCATTCATTCCCCTTGTGTCTTACATGCATACCTGAGCTGCCAGTCCCTTCCCCCTCTTTTATTAGCTTTGCTTAACTGTGACCATGTGGTCTGGGTAATCACGCCCACAACCCCCCTCACAGCTGCTTCCTCTCAAGTGCACATTTAGCCTCAGACACGAGTCTGACAAGACGAGTCTGACCTCCATCTTTCAACTTCCATCTTTCAAATTACAGATTTATAATTACTATACTATGAATTAGACTAGAATTGGACTGGAATTTGACTGTAAGTTGACAGAATATATAACCACTACCATGTTTCCTTTTCTTTTCACTTTCACCCCCATACTACTTACTTTTTTCCTACTCCCTGTAATCCCCCCACTGTTGTGAATGGGTTTGAGATGAGTTCTGAGCAGAGGCTCCCTCTGGTGGTTACAAGCGGTGCTAGTGAAGATTGTGAGGACTGGGAATCAGGTGTTACTGACTGGTCTTATATAAGGGAGTCATTTTCCCATCAGGGTTGCCGGTGATCAATTGTTCTGGTCTGAATCCTTCATTCCAGTTTCCCTTGTAGCCTGCTGTGTCGTGTCTGCATCTCCTGCTTACAGATAAGACTTTTGCTTCTTTTGTGTTTGTGCTATATTTTTGCATTTTGTACTGAACTTCTTTGGGGGCCTTCAGGGTCCCCTCCGGGGGCTTCTGCCCTCTCAGTTTAGTTCAGCCACTGAGTTTTGTTCTTTTGCTTTTTCCAGTTTTTTCAGTGGCTGCTGTTTTGATTTTGTTACACCAGAGAACTAATTTAGGTGGTAGAGGTCGTGTGATCTCAGGTGATTTTGAAATTAGTAGAGTTGGTGCTTTTCAGGGTTTTCTGGGATTGCAGTAAGTACCCTTCCTATCCTTTTCTATTTAGATAGTTTGGGCCCCAGCGTTTGCTCATACTATTTTCTTTCTGTGTCAGTATTTCCTCTTGTCTAACCGCCATTACATGTTTGGGGGCTTTCTATTATCTTTGGGGTTCTGCTCCGGGGCAGATAGCTTTCCTGTTTCTGTCTTTAGGTGTAGTTAGTTTCTCAGGCTGTGACGAGGTGTCTAGGACCAACGTAGGAACGCTCCACGGCTGCCTCTAGTTGCGGTGGTTAGTCAGGGTACTTCAATCTCATAGATTCCAACTGCTCTGGTGTATTGCCTTTTTGCCTGCTCTCCTCAGCTACCGAAACATAACAGTATCACCGGCCTAAAAAATTGAAAATTGTATGCTACTCACAGAAGGGAAAACTATTGTGAAAGAAAAAAGGTTGTCAGAGTTGTCAGAGATATTTTTCTGTTTGTTGCATTTTTTTTTTTTTTTCCCTCTGTACCTCTGGGTGCTGGGGAGGATCTTTCCTCCCAATGGAGTTTGCACGGTTGTCTGGCCGTGTGGATCAGCTTGCCACTGAGGTTCAGAGTATTGCTGCATATCTTGCTAGGTTGCCTGTTGTGGAACCTAGGATTCCCATGCCAGATTTGTTTTTGGGGGATCGAGCTAAGTTTCAGAATTTCAAAAATAATTGTAAATTGTTTTTTGCCTTAAAATCTAAGTCCTCAGGAAACGCAGCGCAGCAGGTTCAAATTATCATCTCTCTCCTGCGTGGCGATCCTCAGGATTGGGCTTTTTCCCTGATACCTGGGGATCCTGTTTTGAGTGATGTTGATGCGTTTTTTCAGGCTTTGGGGTTATTGTACGATGAGCCTAATGTCACTGATCAAGCTGAAAAACCTTGTTGGCATTAAATCAGGGGCTTGATGACGCTGAGTTATACTGTCAGAGATTCCGTAGGTGGGCAGTCCTGACCAAATGGAATGACGACGCTTTGGCGGCCCTTTTCCGGAAGGGTCTGTCAGATAATGTAAAGGATGTTATGGTGGGATTCCCTGTCCCCTCTGGTCTCAATGATTCTATGTCATTAGCGATTCAAATTGACAGACGTTTGCGTGAGCGGAGAAGTATGCGTGGAATGGTGTTGCCTTGTGAACCAGCTTCTGAACCCATGCAGTGTGATAGAGTGGTGTCTGGGGCACAGCGTCATGAGTTTCGAAAGCGCAATGGGTTATGTTTCTACTGTGGTGATGCCTCTCATGCTATTTCAGTCTGCCCTAAGCGGGGAAGACGTTTTGCACGCTCAGTTGTCTTGGGTAGTGTTCAGACTAAGTTTTTATTAACTGTCACTCTGATATGCTCTCTGTCCTCATTTTCTGCTCAGGCTTTCGTTGATTCTGGAGCAGCTATTAACCTGATGGATTATGATTTTGCTAAACGTTGTGGGTTTCCCTTGATACCCCTACAGAAGTCTATTCCCCTACTGGGGATCGATTCTACCCCTTTGGCTGAGAATAAACCCCAGTTTTCTACTCAGGTGATAATGAGGGTTGAACCTTATTACCAGGAGTGCTGCAAATTTTTGGTTCTATATAATCTGCATGACATTATCGTGCTGGGTTTCCCTTGGTTACAGTCTCATAATCCTGTTTTGGATTGGAAATCTGTGTCTGTAACCAGTTGGGGCTGCCAATGTGTTAATACCAACACTCCTGTTTTTTCTGCCTCCCCCCAGGCTCAGGATGTTCCTGACTTTTTGTTTGATTTTTCTGATGTGTTTAGCGAAAGTAAATCTGCATCCTTGCCTCCCCATAGGAGCTAAGACTGCGCTATTGAATTAGTGCCGGGTAGTAAATTCCCTAAAGGTCGCCTTTTTAACTTGTCTGTACCTGAACATGACGCTATGCGGTCTTATATCAAGGAATCATTGGAGAAGGGTCATATCAGACCATCCTCTTCACCCTTAGGTGCCGGTTTTTTTCTTTGTGGCCAAAAAAGATGGTTCATTAAGGCCGTGTATTGATTATCGTCTCTTGAACAATATTACTGTGAAATATCAATACCCGTTACCCTTGATTTCTGACCTGTTTTCCAGGGTGAAAAACGCTACTTGGTTTACCAAGCTTGACCTCAGGGGGGGCGTATAACCTTATTCGCATTAAGCACGGGGATGAATGGAAGACGGCATTTAATACCCCTGAAGGGCATTTTGAGTACCTAGTGATGCCCTTTGGGCTCACTAATGCTCCTTCCGTCTTCCAGTCCTTCATGAATGACATTTTCAGGGATTTTGTGGATAAATTTCTGATTGTTTATTTGGATGATATCTTGATTTTTTCTAATGACTGGGACTCTCATGTGAAACATGTTCGAACTGTATTCCAGATTTTGAGAGAGAATGCTCTGTATGTGAAGGGATCAAAGTGTCTTTTTGGCGTACAGAGGATCTCATTTCTGGGATTCATTTTGTCCCCATCTGTTATTGAAATGGACCCGGTCAAGGTTCAGGCCATCTGTGATTGGGTCCAACCTACTTCATTAAAGGCTCTTCAGAGATTTTTGGGTTTTGCCAATTTTTATCGTAAATTTATTGGTAATTTCTCGGTTATTGTTAAACCATTAACTGATTTGACCAGAAAGGGTTCTGATGTGGTGAATTGGCCTCCTGAGGCAGTCTCTGCATTTCAGGAACTTAAGCAGAGATTCACTTCTGCTCCTGTTCTACGGCAGCCTGATGTTTCTCTGCCATTTCAGGTGGAGGTTGATGCCTCTGAAATTGGGGCAGGTGCCGTTTTGTCCCAAAAAGATCCAGAGACCTCTAAAAGTAACCCTTGTGCCTTTTTCTCT